>PVJN01000728.1:0-94460 GCA_004026805.1 Lasiurus borealis
TTGATCAAATTTTTAATTCACTTAATTTTTAGATTCACTTGTTGATAGATATGTATTTGTTGTTCATAATTTTTTGGCTTTTACCTTTTTCTTCTTCCTCTTCTAAAAGAGTACCCTTCAGCATTTCATATAATACTGGTTTGGAGTTGATGAACTCCTTTAGCTTTTTCTTATCTGTGAAGCTCTTTATCTGCCCTTCCATTCTGAATGTTAGCTTTGCTGGATAGATTATTCTTGGTTGTAGATTCTTGCTATTCATCACCTTGAATATTTCTTGCCACTCCTGTCTAGCCTGCATCGTTTCTGTTGAGAAATCAGCTGAGAGTCGTATGGGTACTCCCTTGTAGGTAATAAACTATTTTTCTCTTGCTGCTTTTAATATTCTCTCTTTGTCTTTTGCTCTTGGTATTTTAATTATGATGGGTCTTGGTGTGGTCCTCTTTGGATTCCTTTTATGTCTGCTTCCTGGACTTGTAAGTCTATTTCTTTTACCAGATGTGGGAAGTTTTCAGTCATTATTTCTTTAAATAGGTCTTCAGTATCTTGCTCTCTCTCTTCCTCTGGCACCCCCACAATTCTGATGTTGGTATGCTTGAAGCTGTCCCAGAGTCTCCTTACATTATATTCACATTTTTGGATTCTTTTCTCTTCTTGCTTTTCCAGTTGAGTATTTTCTGTTGCTTTATATTTCAAATTTTTGGCTTGATTCTTGCCTTTCTCTAGTCTGCTGTTAGGACTCTGTATAATATTTTTTATTTCAGTCAATGTCTCTAGTTGGTCCTTTTTCATCTCCTCTTGGGACTCACTAAATTTATGCATTATCTCTAGCATCTCTAGTTGGTCCTTATGCATCTCTTCTTGGGACTTGATAAACTTATCCATCTTTTCTAGCATATTCTTGTAAAACCTTATAAGCATGGTTTTGAACTCTATATCCAGTCATTTTTTTCCCTCCATTTCTTTTGCTTGTGATCCCTTCTCTTGTCTTGGCATTTTCACTATGTCGGGGAAACTTCTGTACTTGCAAAACCGCAGAAGCCTCTGTTGAGCTTGGGATGGGTGGAGTCTCAGGGCTAAAGGGACCGCCTTGCCTTCCAGTTGGCCCCGCCCTCCACGGCCCTCGAGTCTCACGTGACTGGGTTATCGCTGGAGCGGTCCTTGTGTGCGTGCGCCCGCAGTGCCTCTAGACCGCTGCCTTTCCAGCTCTCCTGCGCACCAGGACCACACGAGTCTAGATCTCCAGGGTTTCACCCGAAACAGGGGCCCAGTGGACTCAGAAGTGGCACAGTTGGGAAGGTCTGTCCTCCGCCCAGTAGCGAAAGCCAGCGGCACAATCAGCAATCTGTCCTCCACGCAGCGCTGTGCGTGTGCGAGACCGGACTTCCTATCTTTTGCGACTCCCCTAAATTTCCATGCGCTTCTCCCTTTTCACAGTCCAAACTCCCCCCGTATGAGTTTTGGCCGGATCTGGGGTTTAGTGTTGTAGGATAAGGGGTTCAATGCCGTTGGAAGTCTCCATTTCCCTCCTACCAGAGAAAGCCAGCCAGGTACTCGGGCATCCGCTCTCTCAGTGCGCGCGTCTTCATACCTCAGCTTTTTGCAGCTCCTCTGGGTCTCTTTGAGCCCCTCTCTTTCCTTCTAATTGTAGAACTTATACTCGGCCAGCTTTCCTGTGGTTCTGGATCATGTCTGTTCTGTCTTTTAGTTGTAGTTTTGAAATTGTTGTGCGAGGCAGCAGTGTAGGCGTTTACTTATGCCGCCATCTTGGATTCTCCGGCATTTTAATTATGATGTGTCTTGGTGTGTTCCTCTTTGGATTCCTTTGGTGTGGGGTTCTGTGCTCTTCCTGGACTTGTAAGTCTATTTCTTTCAGCAGGTAGGGGAAGTTTTCAGTCATTATTTCTTCAAATAGGTTTTCAGTATCTTGCTACCTCTCTTCTTTTGGCATCCCCACAATTCTGATGTTATGCTTGAAGTTGTCCCAGAGGCTCCTTACACTATCTTCACATTTTTGGATTCTTTTTTCTTTTCCAGTTGAGTGTTTTCAGCTTCTTTTATTTCAAATCTTTGAGGTGGTTCTTGCATTCCTCTAGACTGCTGTTAGGTCTTTGTATGATATTTTTTATTTCAGTCAGTGTATGTTTAATTTCTAGTTGGTCCTTTTCCATCTCCTCTTGGGTTTCGCTAAGTTTATCCATTTTTTCTAGGAAATTCTTAAAAAACCTTATAAGTGTGAACTCTATATCGAGTCTTTTGTTTTCCTCCATTTTTTTCATTTGTGATTTGTTCCTTTGTCTCCACATTTTCACTGCTTCCCTGAGTAGCTTTGTGTGCTAGGTGTCCTATATAGCCTAGTAGCTCAGCCTCCCCAGTTACCTGACGTGGACTCTGTTGGTGCACCCCTTTGTGGACTGTGTGTACAGCCTTAAGTCTTGATTATTGTTGGTATCACTGGGAGGAATTGACCTCCAAGCTAATTGGTTGTGAGGATTAGCTATGTCAACGCCAGGAGAACTTCTGTGCTGGACTCTGTCTGCCTTAAGACTTGCTAGACTGCAAAAGCCTCTGTGCTCAGCTTAGATGGGAAGAAGTCTCAGTGCAGAATCTCAGTGTGAGGCAGACAGCCTTGGCTTCCCATCAGGCCCTGGTCTCAGTGTTCCTTGGTAATCACTACAGCCCTCTCTATGCGCAGGGGTAAACACCTCCAGATCCCCATCTTTCCAGCTCCCCCAAGCTTCCATGCATTCAGGGGACTCGTATGAGTCTAGGTCCCCAGGGTCTCGCCCAAAACTGGGGTTCAGTACAATTCAACCTGGATTTCAGTGCAGTTGGGAGCTTCTGTTTTCCTCCCGCTAGAGAAAGCCAGCCACACAATCAGCAGTCAGCCCTCTGTGTACACACTTTTGCACGTACCTCCCAACCTCTGTCTTTCTCAGCTCCCCTAAGTTTCCCTGCACTCCTCCCTTTTCACAATAGTCCAGACTCCCCCATATGAGACTCACCCAGAACTGGGGTTGAGTGCAGTCAGAAGTGGGGTTCAATGCAGTTGGGAGTTTCCATCTCCCTCTCACTAGAAGAAGCCAACCAGGCACTCCGCTCCGGCCTTTCCATGTACGCATTTCTGTACCTCAGCTTTTTGCAGCTCCTCTGAGTCTCTGTGAGCCCCTTTCTTTCCTTCTAGTTGTAGGATTTCCACTCAGCCAGCTTTCCTGTGGTCCTGGATGATGTCTGTTCTGTCTTTTAGTTGTAGTTTTGAAATTGTTGTGGGATGCGGCAGTTTAGGTGTTCACCTATGCTGCCATTTTGATTTCTCCAAGGAATTTGCTTTTAAAAATATAAAACTTTTCAGCTGAGAGGAAATTGAAAGGTTCTGATGTACTTTCTTCACTACAGTGAATATTCAAGGAATATCTATTGAATTAATGAGTGTATGAATTAACCATCACCACTCCCACCCTCATTTGCAGTGTTTCTTGTGCATACAAATCACCTGGAAGGTTGTTAAAATACAGATTCTGATTCAGTAAGTCTAGGGTATTGATCAGCAAACTACGGCTTGTGAGCTGCGGTTTGCTGCTCTGTTGACTAATGAGCTTGCAGACCACTGATTTAGACTCTCAATTCCAATAATTACAGGCTGTTGTTCCTTGTGATTAAGCCCCTCTCCCAGTGGTCAGCAAAATCATTAGTCAATAGAGCAGCAAACCACGGCTTGCGAACCACATGTGGTTCACGAACTGTGGTTTGCTGATCACTGGTCTAGGGTAAGACTCTAATTCTGCATTTCTTTACTAGCTGCTAAAAGATCTCTCTGAGATGATCATATATTGCTGGTCTGGGGACCATACTTTGAAAAGCAAGGTTCTAAACCACAAATTTCAAAATTCTCATTAGTATTTCCATTTAAAACATACACAAACTGAATTTTCCTATAGTAGTGGCTATTTTGTTTTATTCATTAGACTAGCAATTTTAAAATTAGACCACGGTATAATTGGTCCTGTTGTATTAAAGACAATTATTTGGGCACTGTATACTAAATAAACTAATGTATCAAGTTGCAAAGAGGCATGATTAAAAGGTTGTTATTTTTCTTATTTTAAATTTATTTTTCAATTATAGTTGAAAAACAATATTATATTAGTTTCAGGCATACAACTTAGTGATTAGACATTTATATACATTATGAAGTAATTGCCCAATTAGTCTAGTACCCATCTGATACCAGATATAGTTACTACAATACTAGAGGCCTGGTGCATAGGGTTTGTGCACTGATGGGGGCCATGGCCTGCAGGGATCGGCGTGCTGTGGGAGTGCTGCTCATCCCAATCAGCTGAGTGGCTATGGACCTGTCCTCTGAGTGGTTGCTCCCTGGTCTGGCATCTTCAGTGGAGCCAGAGCATTCACCTCTCCAGGGGACCCAGTCAGGGCCAGGCCCAGGGACAATAGCATCAAGAGGCAGAGAAGTAGGCCTCAGTCCTGCAGTGGCCACGAACCCACCTCCCAACCTCTGGTTCAGCTCTGTGAGCCTGTCAGCAGAGCTGCACAGTCTCCAAGCATCCAGAGGAGGCAGCGGGGAGTGAGAAGGAGGAGCCTGGGGCAAGGAGGCAACAATCATAGCCAGGTTCTTGCCCATCAGTCCAGGATTCACAACAGGAGCAGCCACTCATCAAGGTCAGCTGAGCTGCACTCCCACTGTGGTAGTGCACTGATCACCATGGGGTAGCTCCTGCATTGAGCGCCTGCCCCTTGGTGTTCAATGCGCATCACAGCAACTGTTCAATTGGTCATTCTAGTCAATCCACTGTTCAGTTGCTGGGCTTTTATTATATAGGACTAGAGGCCCGGTGCATGAATTCATGCACCAGTGGGATCCCTCGGCCTGGCCTGCAGGATTAGGCCAAAACCAGCTCTCAAACATCCCCTAAGGTGTCGCAGATTGCTAGAGGTTGCAGGCCAGGCCAAGGGACCCCACTGGTGCACAGTCAGGGCTGGGGAGGAACATGGGAAGTTGGCCAGCCAGGGAGGGTCCACAGGAGGGCTCCAGGATGTGTCTGGCCCATCTTGCTCAGTTCCAATTGGCCAGACCCGAGTAGTAAGCTAACCTACTGGTCAGAGTGTCTGCCCTGTGGTGATCAGTGCATGTCATAGTGAGCAGTTGAGTGACCTTAGCATATCATTAGCATATTACTCTTTGGTAACAGCTGACTAGCCGACAGCACACTTTGCATATTAAGCTTTTATAATATAGGATTATTGTCTATATTCCTTATGCTCTACTTTACATTCCCATGACTACTTTTTTAACTGGCTTCTTAATCCCTTTCACCTTTTTCACTCAATCCCCTTTCCATGTGGGGACCATTAATTGGTTCTCTGTATCTATGAGTTTGTTTCTGTTTTGTTTGCTCTTTTATTTTGTTTTTTGGATTCCACCCATAAGTGAAATCATATGGTATTTATCTTTCTCTGACTTATTTCACTCAACATAATATCCTTTTGGTCCATCCATATTGTTACAAATTGCAAAATTTAATTTCTTTTTAAAAATAATTGTTTTTCTCTTTTATTGATCTTAGAGGGAGAAAGAGAGAAGAGAGAAATATCCATGCAAGAGAGAAACATCAATCAGCTGCCTCCTGCATACACCCAAACCAGAGATCATATCTGCAACCTGGGTATGTGCTCTGACTGGGAATCAAACCCACCACCTCTTGGTGTTTAGGATAATGTTCCAACCAACTGAGCCACACCAGCCAGCACAATATTGCATTATTTTGTATGACTGAATAATATTCTGTTGTATGTGTATACCACATCTTTATCATCAATGAATACTTAGGTTGCTTCCTTATTTTGGCTATTGTAAACAATGCTACAAGGAACATAGGGGTGCATATATCTCACAAATTGGTGTTTTGATTTCTTCGGATAAATACCTAGAAATGAAATTGCTGGGTCATTTGGTAGTTCTATTTTGAATAGCAAAGATCTAAACCACAAATTTCAAAAATTTGAAAAATGTTTTGAGGAATATCTATAATGTTTTCCATAGTGGCTATACCACTGATAATCCTACCAACAGTCCTTGAGGGTTCCCTTTTCTCCACATTCTTACTAGCACTTGTTGTTTGTTGATTTGTTGATGTTAGACATTCTGATAGGTGTGAGATGATATCTTTCATTTCCCTGATGAGTATTGATGTTGAGTAACTTTTCATCTGTCTATTAGTCATCTATATGTCCTAAAAGAAAAGTTTTAAATCTGTGTTCATTTATGAAATCATCATTTTTTTTTTCATATACAACAAAACTTTGCCTGATTCAGGTCTCTCTGGGTGGATAGCTCTAGACCAGTGGTCAGCAAACTCATTAGTCAACAAAGCCAAATACCAACAGTACAACAATTAAAATTTCTTTTGAGAGCCAAATTTTAAACTTAAACTTCTTCTAATGCCACTTCTTCAAAATAAACTCACCTAGACCATGGTATTTTGTGGAAGAGTCACACTCAAGGGACCAAAGAGCCGCATGTGGCTTGTGAGCCTCAGATTGCTGACCAAGGCCCTAGACAAAGCATGCTTATTTTACTAGATGCTATCCTATTTGCCTCTTGAATTGTAAGACGAAATTTTTTAAAAAATATATTTTATTGATTTTTTTACAGAGAAGAAGGGAGAGGGATAGAGAGTTAGAAACATCGATGAGAGAGTGACATTGATCAGCTGCCTCCTGCACGCCCCACACTGGAGATGTGCCCACAACCAAGGTACATGCCCTTGACCGGAATCGAACCTGGGACCTTTCAGTCCACAGGCCGACGTTCTATCCACTGAGCCAAAAACAGTTTCGGCTGTAAGACGAGATTTTGAAGGAGCATGAGAGATGGGATGGGGTTCTACCAACCTGAGTATAACTGCACATTGAGAGGAGAAGCTTATATTAGTTATCTATTGCCTGTCTCTGCTCTATAACAACTGGGGTCTCAACTGAAGGATTCAAGAACCAGAGGACTGGAAGAATATAAAGGCTTCACTGAAGAAGAGACTCATATACCTGTCTCCGTGGTGCCAGTAAGTTGGTTTCTCTTTACGGAGTCCTCTTTATAGATGAACATCTCTAAAAAGCGACATCTCCACAGGACTGCTGAGTATCAATATGGTGATTGGCTTCCCCCAGAATGAGTGAGCTGACAAAGAGCAAAAACAGACCTTTTCCCTTTAGTCTGAACCTGCTGACAAGGCAGATCTTCCAACATGATTCTTCAACTTCCTGTTCTTTGTCTCATGATTGATTTGACTGTTTCTCCCCCTGAAACCAGCTCACCTCAGAGAAAAACTTTTCTGTTCAGATCAGTGATTGAGTCTTCTATTTGCAAAGATGCAAGCCATAAATCATCCTATCTGTAATTTATCTTTTCCCTACAAAAGTCTAAGAGATTGAGACACTCTGATCTTCAGATCTAGGGTACTCCCCCTATTACAATAGCCTTAATAAAATAATCTTCTTAAGAGAGAGAGAGAGAGAGAGAGAGAGAGAGAGAGTTGTTTTAGTCATTAAGGAAAGAGATTCTGGGAAGAGCTTAACAGTTAAGAAAGATAATGAATAAGCTGAGTATAAAGATTCATAGTAATTGCCTTATTTAAAAGATGTTAGGAGAGGAAGAAAAAATCTATTGAAAACAAATTTGCATTAGAGTTAAATAAAATATGTTCAATTATAACTATTGTAAGACTAACAATCAATTTTTCATCTGGGCTATTAATGGCTATTGGATTAATGGCCATTGGATTCATGATTTACAAAAAGAATGTTTGACTCCAAGGAAATTAATTAACATCCATGTCTCTGAAAGCTAGAAGGAATCGTAAAAGAATCAATGTAATTAAATCAATTTTAATCAAAAACATAATACATAACATAAACAAAATGAAGGATAGCCATGGCCTTTTTTGTTCAGTGTTTAGAGCATTGGCTCACAGACCAAATGGTTGTGGGTTTGATTTCTGAACAAGGACACACACCTGAATTGTGGGTTTGATCCTCGTCCTCAGTCCTCAGTTGGGGCTGTGGTCTGAGTGCATCTGGATATGGGCATGGAAGGCAACCAATTGATGTGTCTCTCTCACATCCATATTTCTCCTTTATCTTTTTTTCACTCTCTCCCCCCTCCATCCCTTCCTTCTACTTTTTAAAAATCAATGGAAAAACTATCCTCCAATGAGGATTAACAACAACAAAAAGCATAAAAATCACACAATCGTATCAATAGACACAGAAAAAGCATTTGACAAAATCAATCACCCCTTTTTGATAAAAACTCTCAGGAAAGTGGAAATAAAGGGATCATACCTCAACATAATAAAGGCCATATATGACAAACCTACAGCCAACATCATAATCCATGGAAAAAAACTAAAACCCATCTCCTAAGAATGGGAACAAGACAGGGATCTATCATCACTTTCACTGCTTTTCTTCACCATAGTACTGGGTATCCTAGCCACAGCAATCAGACAAGAAGAATAAATAAAAGGCATCTAAATTGGAAAGGAGGAAGTAAAACTCTAATTATTTGCAGATGACATGATATTATACATAGAAAACTCTAAAGACTCTATCAAGAAGCTACTAGACTTAATAAATGAATTTGGCAAGGTAGCTGGATACAAAATCAATCTCCACAAGTTGATGGAGTTTTTATATACCAATAATGAACTATCAGAAAGAGAGACTAAAAATCAATCCCATCTATCATTGCAACCAATAAATAAATAAATAAATAAGATATCTAGGAATAAATTTAACCAAGATGGTAAAAGATCTGTACTTGGAAAACTATAGGACCTTGCAAAAAGAAATGGAGGAAGTCACAAACAAATGGAAATGTGTATCATGTTCATGGACTGGAAGAATTAACATCATTAACATGTCCTATCCAAAGAAATCAATAAATTCAATGCAATCTCTATTAAAATACCAATGGCATACTTCACATAACTAGAGCAAATACTCCAAAAATTTATATGGAACCATAAAAGACCCCAAATAGCTGCAGCAATCTTGAGAAAGAAGAACCAAGTTGGAGGGATCACAATATCAGATATCAAACTGTACTACAAAGCCATTATAATGGTACTGGCACAAGAACAGACATATAGACCAATGGAATAGAACAGAGATCCTGGAAATTGGCCCACACCATTGCAGTCAATTAATATTTGACAAAGGAGGCAAGAACATACAATGGAGTAAAGACAGGCTTTTTAACAAGTTTTGGTATTGAGAAAACTGGACAGACACATGCAACAAGCTGAAAGTAGACCACCAACTTACAGCAGACATAAAAATAAACTCAAAATTTATTAAAAACTTAAATGTAAGGCATGAAACCATAAATATCTTAGAAGAAAACATAGGCAGTAAAATCTCACATAGCAGGATTTTTTCCAGCACATCTAGGGCCAAGGAAACTAAGAAGAAAATAAATAAGTAGGACTAAATCAAAATAAAAAGCTTCTGTACAACAAAAGAAACCACCATCCAAAATGAAAAGGGAATGCATTGTACAGGTGAATATATTTGCCAATGATATATCTGATAAGGGTTAATATCAAGAATACAGAAGGAACTCATACAACTTAACAAAAGGAAGACAAATAACCTAATTAAAATATGTTCAAAAGACCTGAATAGACATTTGTCCAAAGAGGACATGCAGATGGCCAAGCAGCATATTCACCTCACACCTACCAGAATGGCTACCATCAATAAATCAACAAACAACATGTGCTATCGAGGATGTGGAGAAAAGAGAAGCCTACTACACAGCTGATGGGAGTGCTAACTGGTGCAGCCACTGTGGAAAATAGTATGGAGTTACCTCAAAAAATTAAAAATGGAACTGCTGTTTGACCCAGCAAAGCCATTTCTGGGGATAGATCCCAAGAATCCCTAAGCACTAATCAAAAGGAATGTGTGCACCCCTATGTTCATATCACAGTTATAGAAAATAGCTAAAATCTGGAAATAGTCCATCCGTAGTGAGTGGATTAAAAAGCAGTGGTACGTTGTTTACACAATGGAATATTATGCAGCTGTAAAAAAAGAAGGATCCCTTACCCTTTGAGACAGCATGGATGGACCTGGAGATTATTATGCTAAAGTGAAATAAGTCAGTTAGAGAAAGATACATATCACATGATCTCACTTATAAGTGAAATCTAGTGAACAGAATATAGTGATGAACAAAATAGGTCCAGAAGCATGGATCCATGGAACAGAATGACAGATATCAGAGGAGAAAGGATGGAAGAAACGTAAAGAGATTAAGCAAAAAACATATAGAAATATATTAGTATTCATAACTCATGGACACAGACAATAGTATGGGAAAGGCCTGGGTTGGGGAGAGAGGCAGGGGTAAAAAGGGGAAATCAAGGACATCTGTAATGCTGTCAACAATAAAAATAAATAAATAAAATCAGTTTTAATATATTATTTACATAATGCTTTTTGGATTAAAAAATTAGGCAAATTCTGATTATCTTATTAATGACAGGAACAAAATAATATGGACCTGGCTTTCCCAAGTGGGACACAGGCCCTGCCAACACCCAGAGCAACACCCCTTCAAATCACAGTCAACACTGCCAAGACCCCATGGCATAAAATGTGGCCCACAGCCCTGCCAAGCCTGGAAATGGGCACCAAGTAATGATGTCACGTAGCAATGCCTGGCTTCCTCTCCCTAGCGACTAGCCTCATTGCAATTCAGGAACCCAACTGGCTTTATGGCCAGGTGCAAACATTTTACACTGTAATCAAATGTTTGGAAATGTTTTCACGTGCCTCATCTCATTTGATCTTCACAGAATATCCTGGAATAGGTAGATAGGAGACCCAGTAGAATCCTATTTTCTTTTCATTAGCCAGAAAAATGGGTATTTAGAAAGTTTAGAAACTTCACCCAAATGAAAAGGAGTAAGAAATGGTGGACCTTGAAAATGACTCAGATTTTCTCACTGCACAGAATAGTCAAACACATCTACGTAAAATATTTTACCCTTTGTTCTCCCTGTGAGATCTACAATAATAACCTGCTTTTTGTTGACATTTACTGTTGTATTTCTGACAATTACCTAAAAGAGAAGTTGGGGTGCTTCACTAGGGTAGAAAAAGTTTAGCTGAACCATAAATTAGGTTTAATTAAGCAAGTTTATTCTATATATATATAAAAGGCTAAGTTGACTTGTGCATGAGTGATATATATAAAGCTCTCACTCGTAACAAGCGCACACATGTGTTTGAATCTGTCATTGTCAATCTTAAATTTAGTTGACACTTCTGTTACAGAGAAAGAGTGAATAATGATATTAAAATATTTCTTCTAATTAATTTCCCCTCATTGTACATGAATCTGTGCACCAGGACACTAGTCCAGACTATAAGTTTTAAATGTGTTTTTAAACATTGTGGTATATATATAATAATATAAACTTTACCATCATATCCATTTTTATCTCTACAATTCAGTGGCATCAAGTATGTCCACATTGTTGTGCAATTGTCATCACCAGGCATCTCCAGAAATTTTTCACTTGCAAAATTGAAACTCTGTGCTCATTAAACAACAATTCTCCATTCCCTTCGCCTTATATTTCCTAGCAACCACCACCTCTTTTTAAGGCTGAATAGTATTTCATTTTATGTATGTACAACATTTTGCTTATCCTCATCTACCAATGGACACTTGAGTTGCTTCCATCTTTTGTCTATTATGAGTAATGCGGCAATGAAAAAAAATATTTTCAAGCTCTGGCCAAAATGATGTGTAATCCTTTCCCCTTTCTCTTCTCCTGCTGGCTGGAAATTATATTTGTGATCTGCCATGTAGATAAGAATAACACCCCAGAAATTCAAAAATAGGCAAATTCTAATTATCTTATTATCAGTTGTTCCAACAACTTCTTGAAACAGAGCCATCATCAACTTATGAGAGAAAAGTAAACATCGCATTTACAAAGCTATAGCACAAGCTTTACTTATAGAAAGGAGTCTTAAACTCATTTCTTATTTTACCTGTTGATGGGAGAGGCATTTCCTTGCTTTAGCTGACATTTTCACTTAACCTTCATGCAAAAACTAACCTGCCCCTTGGGTTTGTATATTTGAGTAAGAAGTCTGATCTATTAATATGGAAACTTCTAGCTCTTGCTCTTAGCAGTAATGTGGACATAATTCCTCATTGATATTCAGAATGTATAACTTCTCTGGCTTTGAAATCTAACACTAGTGAAGAGCCATGTATTTAATATGGTATTTTAGGACTTACTGATATTTGTGATTTTTATCTGGGCACTTAGATCAAAATTTCAGTGCTGCTTCCTAACTATAATTTTGTTTAATATATCAACTATTATATATTTTGGTAAATTGTATATGAAAACAAATTGAATTTTATTACAACAATGACAAATTAAATTTTCTCATGTTTTATTTAACACATTATTCCTAGAGTAATCTCTAATGGGTAATTAAATAGACTAACTGAGAATAGTTAGGGTTGGGCTGGTGATGGAGGCTGTGAAAGAATTCACAGAGAAAGATGCAGAGAGAAAATTTATTTGACTTTTCAAGGGAGAAATAGGTTGATGTACTGCTAGTCAATACAGGGTAAGGAATAAAGAGTGGCTTGCATTTTTAAAGAGCAATTGGATGTTGTTGTTAGGTGATAAGGAAGGGAGGGGGATTATGTTGAAATTGAGCAGGTACCCCTGGAGTTGTCTTGAAAAGTTACAGTGTGTTTGCTTTCTAAGAGACAGATGTCCTAAGAAGCTGTCTTATTAGTATTTCCCCTGGCCTGCAAAACATGCTTAGAATAAAAGTTATAAAGAATTCAAAAGACGTTTGTCTGAAAGGGGAGTGGTAAGGGAACTTTCTACTCAGTTGAGACTCCTTAGTGTGAATTACCTTTGAGTTGTGAAAACAGTAGGAAGAGGGGGATGCAAGAATGTAGATTGAGACTAGTATATCTTGTCCTGCAGTTTGAACAGAGGAGCTAACAATCTTGGGATTTACTTACCAGGTGCTTTTCATAAATTGTGGACTGCCACTGCAAAGATAAATATGTTTTTTTCTATCCTTACAATAGGGAAGGCTTTTTGCAGGACACAGTTAACCATATGTTATATCAGACACAAGGCACTTACCCAAAGCAATTCAACTTGTTTATGTCACCTCTCAGGCAAAGTACATGCAGTCTTATCTGATCTCCCAGAAGAAGCAATGCTGTATGTATGTTTTGTTTTATTTTATTTTATTTTTTAAATTGTTGCAAGAGTTTAATTGAGCCAAAACTGATGACATATTCTGGGAAGCAAGATCTTAAAAGTCTCTGTTTTATTTTCTTGTTCTGAATTATCATTTGGTACATAGTATTTTGTAAATCAGAAAGGAATCACAAAACCTTGTCAATTCTGCCTCCTAAATATATATGCTTCCAATTCATCCACTTCTCTTCATCTCTATTACCATGTTCCCAATCCAAACCACTACCTCCCACTTGGATTAGTGCAATAATGGCTGAGCTAGCCTCTTGATTTCCATTCTAGACCTTCTAATAATTTTTTCTCCCTACAGCAGCTAAAGGGATCTTTTTAAAAATGTAAATCTGCCGTAGCTGGTTTGCCTCAGTGGATAAAGCATTGTACTACAAACGGAAGGGTCCCAGGTTCAATTCTGATCAAGGGCACATGCCCGGCTTGTGGGTTTGATCTCCAGTGTGGAGCGTGCAGGAGGCAGCCAATCAATGATTCTCATTATTGATATTTCTATTTATCTCTCTCTCTCTCCCTTTTTTCTCTGAAATCAATAAAAAGAAATATTTTAATGTAAATATGATTATTTCATACTCATAATTAAAACTCTTCTCTAGTTTACATTTGCTCTGAACAAGGCTTCCAAGGCCTTTCATGGTCTGGCCTCCCATACTTTCTCCAACTGGTGGCACTGTCACTACTTCCCCACTTACTCACTGTACTCTGCCCACTGACATCCTCTCAGTTCCACAGACACTAACCCACAAGGTTCTTCTCTCTTTGGGGTTTGCAGATGCTACTTCCTTTTTCCAGGACATGAATGCTATATTAAGTTATATTAAGCATAAAGGTAATTAAAAACTCATCATGCCCTAATTATTTTACTATATTATCTATGCTCTTGATGCTATGTACATCTAATGTATCTACATGGCAAAATTACTATACAATGGCTATGTACACATCTCTTCCAATTCTGTGTTTGGTGATGACATGTTGAAATGGGTAGCTTGAAATGGGCTATGGTAGAAGTACATACAACACAGAAAATGGCAAACACTAAAAGGCAGAGCTTTTTTCGGGGACTGGGGACTGTGTTAGGAAAGCCAATTGTTAAATGTTTACCAGTACTTTACTGACTATAATAAATCTTTTGTGTTTCCTTTTAATAGTTTGACTTAATATAATTAATGCAGTTACCACATAAATATATAAATAGTATTAAATCCTTTTTATTTTAATTTTTAAATTAATGTATTACATGTGTACATATTTTCCCATTGCCCCCCTCACCCCATTCTTATGCATGCCCTAACCCCCCAGTGTCTTGCATCCATTGGTTATGCTTATATGTATGCATATAAGTCCTTTAGTTGATCTCTTATCTACCCCACCTCTCCCTAAACTTACCACTATAATTTGACAGTCTGTTTGATGCTTTACAGCCTCTGTATTTATCTTTGTGTTCATCCTATATAATAAAAGAGTAATATGCAAATTGACTGTACCTCCACTACACTCATAAGACACACCCACAAGCCACACACCCCCCAGCCAATCAGGAGCCAATATTATCTAAATCCAACCAAGATGGCTGCAGCCCAGGAAAGCAGGTGGGAGGCCTGGTTTCCCTGGCAATGGAGGAAGCCAAGATTTCTGCCTGCCCTTGCCTGGCCCAAACCTCCACTCAATGCTACAAAGTTTCAATGATAGAAGATAAATAAACTCCAACAAAAATTGCTATAGCCACGGAGCTAAAGAGAACAGGAGGCTTGAGTAGCTTCCAGAGATGGAGGAAGCCAAGCTTTACACCTGCCCTGGCAGGCCCAGTCCTCTGCTCAAGGCTACACAGTTTCAATTATAGAAGATAAATAAATCCCAACAGAAATGGCTGCCACCATGGAGCAAACAGGAGGTTGGCTCCATTCCAGGCTACAAAGTTTCAAGTGTAGAAGATAAATAAATCCAAGATATGAGGGCCTCCACTTGGGTCACCAAGGAGGGTGGCTGGCCTGCAAACTACCACAGGCCCCTCACGCAGACCACCTCACCGCAGTCCAAGGGAACCTTCACCCTGATCCAGGACACCATTCAGGGCAAACCAGCTGGCCCCCACCCATGCACCAGGCCTCTGTCTTATCTAATAAAAGAGTAATATGCAGATTGACCACCACTCCAATGCACAAAATGGCTGCCCCATGTGGTCAAAAGATCATGCCTCCATGCGGACACAAGATGGCCAGTAGGGGAGGGCAGTTGGCAGGGACCAGGCCTGTCAGGGAGGAAGTTGGGGGTGATCAGGCCAGCAGGGGAGGGCAGTTGGGAGGAACCAGGCGTGTAAGGAAGGGCAGTTGGGATGATCGAGCCTGCAGGGGAGAGCAGTTAGGGGGGACAAGGCCTGCAGGGGAGGGCAGTTAAAGGCAAACAGGCTGGCAGGGGGCAGGTAGGCATCAATCAGGCTCACAGGGGAGTGGTTAGGGGGTGATCAGGCTGGCAGGCAGAAATGGTTAGGGGCAATCAGGAAGACAGGCAAGCAAGCAGTTAGGAGTCAGCTGTCATGAGTAGTGAGAGGGATGTCCGACTGCCCGTTTAGGCCCCATCCTACCAGAATCAGGCCTAAACGGGCAGTCAGATATCCCTCAAGGGGTCCCAGATTGGAGAGGGTGCAGGCTGGGCTGAGGGACACCCCCCCTCGTACACAAATTTTGTGCACTGGGCCTCTAGTATAATATATAAATTACATATGTATATTACTAGAAGATTGGTAGGGGTGATGGAATTAGAAATCTTTTGAATGTTTTTTAAAGAGGAATAACTCTTGGTTATGTTCAGAAACCAAGTCTTAAAATAGACTTGCTCTATTCTGATGTTTACACTATGGCCTTTCAACTTTTTTCTATTCCTTCACCCCCATCTCTGTTCAATACAGATTTTGGTACTGAAAGTGGTTCTAGAGGAACAGAATGTTAAGGATGAATTTTCTTTCTTTTTTTAAAAATATTTTATTGATTTTTTACAGAGAGGAAGGGAGAGGGATAGAGAGTTAGAAATATTGATGAGAGAGAGACATCGATCAGCCGCCTCCTGCATGCCCCCTACTGGGGATGGGCCCACAACCAGGATACATGCCCTTGACCGGAATCAAACCTGGGACCTTTCAGTCTGCAGGCCAACGCTCTATCCACTGAGCCAAACCGATTTCGGCAAGGATGAATTTTCTGAATTGTTTTCGGGGTTCTTGTAATTCCTCTCTAATCTGATTAAAGATGCTAATGACTCTGATTTGGCAATGATGTGATTGGGCAATATAAATCCATAAAATATATTTATTGGACACACCTAATCAACCACTTAAAAGAAGCAAGAATCTGAGTGACTGTGTATATGGTACTTTTGAAAATCTTTAGAAAACTAACTACCATAATGAGATTGCTGTTTGCTTATAATGTTGCAGACAAAGTGATAAAAGGAAAGAATGAGTTCACGGATTTTTAAAAACATCTTTATTGTTGAAAGAATTACATGGGCTCCCCTTTCCCCCTCATTGACCTCTTCCAGCCCACTCCTGTCCTCCCCCACCCCCCCACTTCCAGGCCCTCATCACACCATTGTCTTTGTCCAAGGGTTATGCATATATGCACACAAGTTTATTGGTTGATCTCTTCCCACCCACCCTCCCCTGCTTTCCCTTTGAGGTCCAACATTCTGTTCATGCTTCTATGACTCTATATCTACTTTTGTTCATCAGTTTATTTGGTTCATTAGATTCCACATATGACTGGGTTATTTGGCTCAGCTTAATACTCTCCAGGTCCATTCATGCTATTGCAAAAGAAAGAGTTCTTTCTTTTCTATTTCTGCATAGTATTTTATTGTGTAAATGTATCACAGTTTTTTAATTCACTCATCTGCTGATGGGCATTTAGGCTGTTTCCAAATTTTAGCTATTGTAAATTGAAGATATGAGTGCATATATTCTTTCTGATGAATGTTTCAGATGAATTCAGGGAATTGAATTCCCAGCTCAAGCATCTAATAAATGACCTGAAAGCTTCAATGTGTGCCCTGAAGAAAGCCCTGTTTCCTGTAGCCCTGGGCCTAAGATTGCTACAAATCAAACATAAACTCTTCTCCCATAATTTGTTGAATTACAGCACAAGTTGAACTCCCAGCCTCATAGGCTATTAAAGTGAGAGCATTGATTAGGAAAAATGAGATCCTGTTAAGTTGGAATAGGACAATCCTGATAAAACTGGGCACACTGAACTCCAAAATTCAGATGAATCTTCTTTGTCAGTGGAAGTGGCTTCCCCTAGTAGAACCCATGTCCCCTTCATTGGTAGCAACCCTTCGATCTCCTATCCCACTCCGAGGGAATTAACTCTACTTGTCTGAGGAAAGTGATGGCTTCTCCTAGGGCTGTTTCCTCCCAAGGCAATGTTAATTCTCCTCAGGATGTACTCACCACTTTCTTTGCTTCTAGACCTGTAAGTAGGCTCAAATTCTAGTAGGCCCACAGTGTTGAGGTAGAAAGGGTTACCTATAAGAAGGTGTGCTAAGAACTACCTAAGAACTACTTAAGTTCTATAATTCACTAGAAGCCCAGTGCACGAATTCATGCACTAGTGAGGTACATTGGCCTGATCTGCAGGATCAGGCTAAAACTGGCTCTCCGACATCCCCTGATGGATTCCTGATTGTGAGTGTTGTGGAGCGAATGCAAGTTAATGACCACTGGAGTCCAGACCAAATTAAAATTTAGGGAGCCTTTATTAACAGGTCGGCCAGCAACTACTCTGCCTTTCCCCATGCAGGGAGTCCAGAGAGCAGCAGTGACCCTTTGTGTAGCACCACTTTTAAGCACATTTACCACATCTTGTTTTTGCAGAGCAAGCAACCTAAGACAAAACAGTTTTTCCCAAGCAACTATAGAGTCATGCCATTGATGACCATGTTATTTACAGGGTCATCCTGTTCTTCAGAAAGCTGATACTGGTCTGTGAAAGAAGGCTTACATGCTAGGAAGGGGCCATGAGATTGTATTTCAAGGCCTGGCCTGATGTCAGCACTGACAACTCTATATGGGGGATAGTCAATGGCCTCTCTGGAATGGGGCTTGCTAAAAAATTCCCACTCTCTAACAGTGAGAGGGTGCAGTCCAGGCTGAGGGACCCCATTAGTGTATGACCTAGGCCGTGGAGGGATGCAGGAGGTTGGCCAGCTGAGGAAAGACCATGGGAGGGTTCCAGGGTGTGTCCAGCCTATCTTACTCAGTCCCAATCAGCTGGACCCCAGCATCAAGCTAACCTACCAGTCAGACTGTCTGCCCCCCCCCCCTCTGTGGTCAGTGCACATCAGAGTGAGCGGTTGAGTGGCCTGAGCATATCATTAGCGTATTATACTTTGATTGGTTGAATGGATGACCAGACAACTAGACACTTAGTATATTAGGTTTTTATTATATAGGATATGAGCAAAAATTCAGGGAACATATGTAAGAATGGATATTAACGGTGTGGGATCATGGTGGAAAATCATAAAATTGTATCAGGCTGAAATTATCAGTCTGGCATATTATATGCCCTTAGGAGGGGCTGGGGCTGGCTTCAGTATCTGTTACACTGTCAAGTCTCCAGAGTAAATCTGTGAATCTGGTTCAAATAGTCCATGTCCTCCTTTTCTCTCACAGCTTGTAAGTATCACTCCTTAAGCAGGAAAGGGATTTGAAAAGTACAGATAGGGGAAGTGTGTTCTTTATTCAACAGTGGGTGAGGGCTAGATACTAGATAAATTGTGGGATTTTTTTTTCTTCTTTTCTATATAATCATTTTCCAGTATTCACCTCTTCTTTTCTTTGTCCATCTCTTCTTTAGCTATTGTGTTTCCCCCCAATTCCTGTAAACACACACACACACACACACACACACACGCACACACCCCATAGATCAAGGCCAAGGTTCTAACCTTTTATTCTAAATTTCATTACCAGGGTGCTTCAAACTAGTTTAATTTCTTTCTTGCCTGATCAGATATTTAAATTTATTCCTTATATTTGATCAAAGCTTAAAGTAGCTCTCATCACATACTTGTCCTTTATACATTTTAAGGCCCTTTCCCAAGCTGTGGTACAAGAATGCAAACTTTCTTTTCAACACACACATGGTCTTCCATCCTTCCTATTAGTTTATCCAGCTGATCTCAGAATCCTACTGGCTTTTACTGGCCCTATGTACACAGACATAGAATTTCTTCAATTATGTGCATAGATCAGATGCATGATTCAATACATTACTTGCCATTCTTGCAATATCTTACTGTTTGTTTTTCTTCAGGAAATATTCCTTCAGCCAAAGCCTATCAAAATCTGTCAATTGCACTGTGCTAGATGTTGTAGATATAAAATAAATAAAGCATTATTTCAGCCTAGGAGGTGTTCAAGGTCTAGAAAGCAAAGTCATGTAAACATGTATATTGTAATGTGATGTTAAGTAAAATGAACTTCCTCTGGAGGAGTTGATAGAAGGCCTCCGAAGATGTGACATTTCTATTAGTCTTGAAACCTAAATGGGAGTTGGCCCATTAGAGGATGGGGGGAGAGTGAGGATAAGGGCAGAATAGAACATCAGAGTAAAAAGGATCCAGTGTGCAGAGGCTCTGAAAAAAATTGAGGCAGATATTGACATTTTTGGGGAGATCTGATGGGATCAGTTTAATTGGATGTGTGTTGGATTGAATAGTAGTGCTCAAATTGAGAGGATCTGTGTAGAAAGGATTGAATTTTATTCTAGAGGGAAGGAGAAAGAGAAAGAGAGAGGGCGGGGGGGGGGGCAGTTTAACAATCGGGTTTGTCTCTTTCAAGTCTATTGTCACTATTCTAATTTCATGCACTCCGGGTTTTGGAGTCTGAGTGTTTTCCTCTGTTTACTTAATCAGAGCTGCTCAGGGTAGCCTCTCAGTTGAGATACTGCTTTTTCTTCAGATCTAGAAACAGCATGTTTTCAGTATACCCAAGGGCTACTTAGTTTGATCCCAGTGCCCATATAATTTATTTATTACTACAACAATGTCCTCCAAGTACTGTTTCTACTTGGCCAGGCTGACATATATTGACAGCCTTTGTCTCTTTGAGCTCTGTTTTTCTGTCTTGACACTTTGCTCTTGCAGTTCTGTTGGCCTAGTCTTTAAATGCATTGCAGATGTTATTTTGGCCCATCCCCGCGGTTTAAATACTCGGACACAGCCAGCACCAGTAGCCACGCCCACTCAAAAAAGTTGCCGACAGGAAGTTTGTCTGCACCCGCGACCCGTACTGACGGTGGAAATGCGCAAGCGCAGTTCCCGGCTCCCAGCGGCGTGTTCCTCTTCCCCGGGGTTTCCAGCTTTCTGGCTGGTAGGCGCTGAAGGGTCGGCCTCTCACCTCCGCTCGCGTCCTGCTCCGGACACTCGCCCCAGCCTCCAGTCCCCAGCACCCGGAGCCCTGCCGTGGGTCGCACTCCTCTTCCGGCAACAGACCCATGGCCGAGCGTGGGGAACTCGACCTGACCGGCGCCAAGCAGAACACCGGAGTGTGGCTGGTCAAGGTAAGGCTCGCGCGGCTCTGGCGTGCGCTCCTCCGGTGTAAGAAGTTTAAGTTACTTGAGACCGCCCCACTTCGTGCACCTTTTTAAGCTCTTTATGGTCATCTTCACATAACTTGAGAGACACGACTCATTGCTAAGTTTGCTTTCAGACAAGGAAATTAGTTTAGGAAACTACAGTGTCTTCAGCCAGAGTCCGAACGTGCCTGGAATGGATTTCCATTCCCCACGAACTGGCTTTTTGGGGACTCTGTCTTGGCGTCCTGATTTGAGCGGTGCATTTACCCCAGGCTGAAGAATTTTTACATCTTCTTTTGGTGAAACTGATTTTAGTCATACACCTGTAAAGGAAGTCAGCAGTGTGTGTTCCCTGTAGAATTTCTCTGCCAGAAAGTAGTAGAACTGCTCCTGCGTGCCCTTACAGTGTTCTCGTGGGTCGATAGCCCTGGCCGCAGTTCTCAGGAGAGCGGAGGATGCGCTGAGCTCACGGAGGGAGAGCCACTGGATTTGAGTGTTCTTTCAGAGCACGCTGGGTCTCCTGCAACAGACCATCAAGAAAAGTTGTTTTGTGTTTGTTTGTTTGTTTTTTGTTGTTGTTTTTTTGTAAAGAGAGCAATCGTGATTAGCTCTTAGTGAGCAGAGTGTTTGTGCTTTATACTTTTTCATATCGCTGAGTGTTGTTTATTATGAGAATTTAACAAGATACGTACATGTATGTTCAAAATGTGATTATGAGTCTTTGAACCTCTAGTAAAATGGTTTGTTAAATTAAAAAAAAAACTTTTATCATATGACTGGATTATCAAATAAATCTCAGAGGCCCTCCCTGTCAACCTTTGTAAAAGGTTGTCATACCTGGAATTCTCCAAAGCATTTTTCACTTCTGAAGTGATTCTGTGTTCATGTGTTCAGTTTTGGTCACCTCCCTCTCCCTGCGCTTGCATACCTCCACATGTTCCATGAGCGAGCGTAGGATCCTTGCCTGACAAGTCCAGAATTATGTTACATGGTGGTTACTCAACAGATATGTAATGAATGGATGAGTGATGCCTTACTTTTCAACTCTAGCCTTAGTCTCCTGCACTCATTTGACTAATCACAGCTATCATGTTTAAGACTTGAAAATAAGAAATAAATGAGCATTTCTCTTTCCTGGATGCTAAAGGGAGAAGAAACATTAGGAAGGAGATCTCTCTTGAAGATTGAAAAAAAAAGTTTGAAGAAAAATGGTAGAATTGGAGGTGAATGAAGCATAGTAAATAATGAATGGAGCACAGTAAATGCTAAGTAAATGTTTACCTTCAGGATTTGGATGGGTAGATAGATGCATAGCATAGGATACCATGGGGAGTGGAACAGGGATGCAAAACTGAAATGCATATTAGCGTAGTATGACATGGAAAACAGATTATTAGTCCTAGAGCAGAGGGGCTGTGTGTAAAAGGTTGGGAACACATAGAAAATTATCATAGAACTTGAGGCCTGGTGCACAACATTTGTGTACTGTGGTGACGGGAGGTCCTTCAGGCTGGCCTGCACCTTCTCTCAATCCAGAACCGCTCAGGAGATGTCTGCCTTCCAGCTTAGGCCCTGCTCATAGCGACTGGTCATTCTGTCCTTTGGTTGATTTGCATATTAGGGTTTTATTATATAGGATTATAGATATGTGATAATGAAATCTGAGAAATTAGGGAAACTTTTTCAGGAAGTTGTTAGAATCTGGTCATTGACTAAATGAGAATGTGAAAGAATGTAATGAATCTAAAGTGGAGAAGTTAAAAAATTTTAGTGATCTCATATAGCCATTTGAATACATTTTCTTTAAAAAGAACTCAAGCCAGTGATTTGTTCTTGTTTTATAAAGGTAGTTGTAATGTTTCATTGTTTATTGTTTGCATTATCATTGTTTCCTCCTATCAACTTGGCATACAGTGTTTCTTTTTCTAATCTTATGTATCAAAGAAGATTTGTTCAGTGGTTAGAGTGTCAGCCCTCTGGCTGAAGGGTTTTGGTTTGATTCTGGTTGAGGTCACATACCTTAGTTGCAGACTTGATCCCCAGCCCTGGTTAGGGTACATATGGGAGGCAACCAATTGTGATATGTCTCTCTCACATTGTTGTTCCTCTTTCTCTCTCTCTGTTTCTCCCCCTCCTTGCACACTCTAAAAATCAATGGAAAAGAAACAGCCTACAGTGAGAATCCTATCTAATAAAGAGGGAGTATGCTAATTGACACTCATGCTGTAGCAAAGATGGCGGCACGCACAGCCAATAAGGAGGAAATATGCTAATTTGACTGCCATGCCCTCAAAGATGGTGGCGCCCAGTACCTTCAGCTCCACCAGGGCACCTGCATCTGGAGTCCTCTAGTGCCCTCAGTTCCCAGCTGCCTAGGGCCAGCCTAAGATGCAGTCAAACCTTGGATGCTGACCGCCCAGTCACCCAGGGCCAGCCTGAGGTACAGGCAAGCCTTGGGTGGCAGCTGCCCAGGGCCGCCTGAGGCTTAAGCTGTCGGCAGTGGCAGCAGCAGAGCTGTGATGGGGCGTTGCCTTCCCCTGATCGCCAGGTCAGCTCCCATTGCTGAGGGGTGAGAGAGGACAGGCTGGGCTGAGGGACATCCCCTCTTCAGTGCATGAATTTTTATTCACTGGGATTCTAGTTAACAATAAAAAAGAAAATACCTAACAGGTTTGTAAATCTTTCCAAGGTATTGTGAAAGGACTTTCTTGCCAGTTCTTGTCCTCTTTCAACCTTATCTCTGGAAGAGGACAAGAATTACTACCAAGCACTTTTTCTTCTAAAATCCATTCTTCTTCCATCTTTATTTGACAACTCTTGTGTCTGCTCTAGTTTAAGGAGTTCCTAGTTTGTACTTGTTTCATTTCCACTGGTGTTAACATCCAGTGTGATTTTCATGCCCATATCTTGAGCATACTGGATTTTCATCTCTGAATTATAGGAATAAATTATGTGAGTGAATCAAATTGTAATGATGAATTTTATTTTCAGCTTTCTTTGTGTGATATTAAAATATAATATTAGTTTAGGAAGTGAATAGAACCGTATACCACTTTCAAGTCTTTTCTCTATACCAGTGATTTTTCTACTGGTGTGCCACAAGAATTTTTAAAAACATGCAATACCTGACTATTTAGTCAGGGCACTGACCTCTTTTCCCTTAAAAGAATGTAAAAAAAAAAAATGATAACAGCCAATATAACAATAACTGTCTGGTCTGAATGCTCTGTCTTGAGCCATAAATAGAGTTGCATATTAAGCTTGAGTCTAATTGATTAATTCTTGGTACCAGATTAATAGAAGTACAGCATCTGATTTTTTAAAAAATCACTTTGGAGCAAAAGGATAGGTAATTATTATTATTATTATTATTATTATTATTATTATTACTACTGCTATTATTATTATAGTGGCCTGGTGCACGAAATTCATGCACGGGGGAAGGGGGGTGTTCATCAGCCCGGCCTGCACATCATCCAACCCCTTGAAGGATGTCCTACTGCCAGTTTACAGGGATCAGGCCTAAACTGGCAGCCAGACATCCCTCTCACAATCTGGAACTGCTGGCTCCTAACTGCTCACCTGCCTACCTGATTGCCCCTAACCACTCTGCCTGCTGGTCTGCTCACCCCAAAATGCCTCCCCCTGCCAGCCTGATCACCCTTAACTGCCCCCCTTGTCAGTTTGCTCACCCCCAACTGCTTCCCCTGCTGGCCTTTTCTCCTCCAACTGCCCCCCTGCTGGACTGATCACTCCAAACCGCCTCCCCCCTCCCCCTATTCTGATCACCTCCAACTGACCCCCACTGATGGCCTGCTTAAAAGAAAGATGTTTAAACTACAGGGAAAGAAATTTGTGTATAAGTGAAAGCCATATTTTAATGTAATGTTTTAAGAGGGAAAAGCAAAGTAAAAGATCCTAACTGTGGCTAAGTGGTATTAGAGGTTTTCTGTTTTTGTTTTCTATAATCCTCTCTTGAGGACATGCTTATTAGAGAGAGGAAGACATACACACACACACACACACACACACACACACACACACATTGATCAGTTGCCCTTCTACATTCCTCCTACTGTGGATCAAACCCACAACCTAGGTATGTGCCCCAATCAGGAATTGAACCGGCAACACTGATGCATGGACAGTCTTCAACCAACTGAGCCACTTCAGTTGGGCGAGGTTCTCTTTTGATTGCTGTCTTTCCTCAGTGGAAAAGGAAATCAGGTTATTAGCACAGAGGGAGCAGGAAAGGAAGAGGTATAGGTTTGAAGAGAACATGTGACCATCTGCAATAGGAGAGTGAATGAATTAGGGCAGTGGTCGGCAAACTCATTAGTCAATGGAGCGGCAAACCCACAGCTTGTGAGCCACAGTTTGCTGCCCACTGAATTAGGGAGATGGAGTTAAATTGCCAGGCATCTTAAAGGGCTTACTTGATGTTAGTAGTGATATATTTCAGGTGAGACTATTCAGCATCATTGTGAGGTTTTTTTTAGCTGCTCAGATACAAATAGAATATAATAAATTCAAATAATCTGTAATAATGAAAGTGTTAATATTCCGGATATCCTTCTAGACTAAGCAGGGGTTGCAGCCACCTGCAGTTGCAAGGGAGGGATCCAGGCAGCCGACTACGGGTGGGAAGGCCCACTCTTGCACGAATTTTGTGCATTCCATTAATTGATAAATGAATTAATGAAATAAGTAGTAGTACAGCTTGGCTTTAATCAGGATTAAGGTTCTGTCAGGCCAGTATGATGGAGATAGGGGCAATGGGATTATAATGATGAACTATGAAATGTAGGTCCTATAACTAGAGAAGTGAGAATAAGCAGTGTAAAGACATGAGTTAGTGATTTGAGGTGATGGAAGGATTGTTGGAATTGAAGTACTGAGGAAAGTGCTAGGAAGTTAGGAAATGGTGATCAGAATGGTTGCTTGAAATACAGGTTGTGGAAGGTATACTAGGTGTACCAGTTAATAATGTGGATTTTTTTTTAATAGATGGAGTTACACATATGTTGATACATATGCGATTTGATATGTATGCTATTTTGTTGTATTGACAAAGCTTCAAAACTTAATATGTCAAATTTGCTGAAGGTGTTGACATCATAGATATTTTTACACTTAAAAATGTCGAATTTCTTGCCAAAAAAGCATTTGTGGGAAGTTATAATTCATTACTTTATTTTGAAGAGAAGTGCTGCTGAATACTTAGGGAAGCTTATGGTGAACATGCTCTATCTCAAGATACTTGTGAATGCTGGTTTAAACACTTTAAAAGTGATGATTTCAATGTGATAGACAAAGAACATTCAGGTCAACTGGAAAAGTTTGGAGACCAACAATTACAAGCATTATTGGATGAAGATGTGTGTCAAACTCAACAACAACTTACAGAAAGATTAAACATTGCTCAGCAAACAATTTCTGATCGTTTACAAGCAATGGGAAAGATTTTAAAGGAAGGAAAATGGGTGCCACATCAACTGAACAAAAGACAAATGGAAAACCTAAAAGTCATCAGTAAAATGTTGCTTTAGTGGCATGAAAGTCTTTTTTGCACCAAATTGTGACTGGCAATTAAAAGTGGATTTCTTTTGAGAATCTCAAATGCACAAAATCATGGATTGATCCAGGTCAACCAGTATCATTGACTGCAAAGCCAAATTGCTTTGGAAAGAAGACAATGCTCTCCGTTTGGTGGGATCAGGAAGGTGTGGTGTATTATGGGCTTCTAAAACCAGGTGAAATTATTAATAGTGATCACTCCTGACAACAAATAATCAGTTTGAACCGCACTTAGATTGTGAAATAATCAGAATGTTACAGAAGACACAGCAAAGTAATTTTGCTTCATGTTGATGCACAATCATACACTTTAAAACCAGTTAAAAACACATGAAAAGATCTTGCCTGGGAAGTATTTACTTACCTGCTATATTCACCAAGCCTTGCTCCTTCATATTACTACTTATTCTGATAGATGGCACATGCATTTTCTGAGCAGCACTTAAAAATGTAGGAAGAAGTTGCTGAAACCTCAGTTTGGCTCAATGGATAGAGCATCAGCCTGTGGACTGAAAGGTCCCAGGCTCGATTCCAATCAAGGGCATATTATCTTGGTTGTGGGCACATCGCCAGTAGGGGGCGTGCAGGAGGCGGCTGATTGATGTCTCTCTCATCGATGTTTCTAATTCTCTATCCCTCTCTGTAAAAAAAATCAATGAAATGTACGAAGAAGTGGAAAATTGGGTCTCTGAATGGTTTGCCTCAAAACAAGAAAAGTTCTATTGGGACAGTATCCATAAATTACCTGAAAGGTGGGGAAATGTATAGCTAGCAATGGACATTCCTTTGAATAAAGCACTTTTGATGTTTCTCTTGAAATTATCATGTTTTCTTTGATTACAAAATTCACATTATTAATTGATACATCTGCTAGTGTTATTGAAGAAGTTACTTAGGGCATCTCTATTATAAAAACCCCTTGGCTGTGATGCTGTCACAGCAGAACAACCAAAGACTGGGCATAAGGAGGCTGCGCTTGGGGCAAGGTGTGCGGGTGGGCGGGGACTTGACTCTAGGTCCTGCCCGGTGTGGTGGGAGTCAGTCGTGGTGGGAGTCAGTCTGGGTACCACCAGCTCAATAGCACGTGCTGTTCCTGTAGTTTAAATATAAGGTTCATTTGAACTAATAACTTGGAATATGATGAAGAAAAGACACCATCTTTCCCCTAATACCTTTATTAGGAATAGAGCTTGTGATTGATTGGTAGGATTGCTGCTTTCTGCAGAAGATAGTTTTCTCTTTGCATTAGAATAATTGACATGAAAGTTCCCTGGAAATCAAGTCACTTAAAAATCAAAGACAAACCAAGAAGCAAATGCTAATATTAGGCAGTATTTCAAGATAGAGGCCATAGGTAATAATTTACGTAGTCCAAAAACTCAAGGTTTTATTTGATATGGTAACAGTACTTGTACAGATCAGTTTTAGAGCTTGTATTTAGTTCTGATAGGCAATGTGTACATCTCTTCTTTGACTAACCAGTACCCACTTAATTGTTACATTTTTGCTGGGGATTTTTGAGGAGGACTGTTCTTCAGGAGCTATGTCAGCCATCTTGCTATTCAAGGGGAAGGTTGCCAAAGAAGTGAGTCTACATAGGGGAGAGAAGAAGTAAGAGATGGTGAAAAAGTCCTGCTGACATCTTTTGAGCCCTTAAACCATCTTAAAGCTGTTCTTGAGTTATCAGTTACCTGGTCAATACATTCTCTATATGTTTTAATGAATTCTCACCCATAATTAAAGGAGACCAATTAGGTCGATAGTTACCATAAGTTTGTCTTAGTTCTCTAAGCTTGTATGAATTTGTGGAATGCAGTATAGATTTTTAAGATGTGCAGTCTTCAAAACCCCCTTTCCCTTGGATCTTTTACATATTTTTTTTTAGTGGTCTAGGGAAGGGGACACCAGACCAATTTGGAGTCAATTTTTGATACTATCTAACTGTGTTATTTCAACATTCTGAGTGGTTCCTTTTGCAAATGAAATCTTGCTAAATAGGTCCCCTTCCCCCCTTTGTAGCTTTGGAATCTCTCTCTGATTCCTTTATACATTCATGTTAATATTATCATTCTAGGATTTTTGTGGGAAATAATAATGATACTTGACACTCATTGAGTACCTGCTTTGTGTAAGGGCATTGTGCTTCATACTTTATATATAACTAGCCTGCAAACTCTCACAATCTGGGACTGCTGGCTCTTATGCGCTCACCTGCCTGCCAGCTTGATCATCCCCTAACTACTCTCCTGCTGACCTTATCAGCGCCTAATTACTCCCCTGCAGCCTAACCATCCCCAACTGCCCTCCCCTGCTGGCCCAGTGGCCCACAACTGCCTTCTCCTACCAGCTTGGTCGTCCAGATCTGCCCTTCCATGCTGGCTCAGTCGCCCACAACTGCCCTCCCCTGTTGGCTCTCTTGTGACACCACCTAGGCTTTTATTACTATAGATAACTCATTCTTCACAATAAGATAGATATAAAGATATTTAAAGATTCCAGGGTTCAAACTAGTTCTTAGAAGAAATGAGGTAAGGTACATAGTAGGGCTTTAACACATATTTTCTTTTTTCAAAAAGTTTTTTTTTAATTTCAGGAAAAGTGATTTTAAATATAGTAATGTTACATGCAATAAACCTTAATATCCCAAGAAAAATGAATTTACATATGATAATATTACATGCAATAAACACCAATTATTTAAGAAAAAGGACCTTATATGTAATATTACATGTAATAAACATTAATATTTCAAGAATAAAAGGATTTTAAGTATAACACTATTATCAAAACTGTATTAATATAGTATGATATCTCAGCAGTTGTAGGAAATATTAAAAACCTGAAAATAAAAAGATTAATTCTATTCTAGTATATATTTTCCCCCCTCTGGCTCTATTTTTGTTCATCAGTTTATGTTGTTCATGATATTCCACAAATGAGTGAGATCATATGATATTTATCTCTCTCGATTGGGTTATTTCTCTTAGCATGATGTTTTTAAAGTCTATTTTTTTTTATATTAGTATCACTACTCTAGCTTTTTATTTTCTTTTACATTTGCATGGAAAATTTTTTCCATCCCTTCACTTTCATCCTCTGTGTGTCTTGTTAGTTCTTTCATTTGGGTTTTTTTTCTTTCCTAATTTGGTTGTCTGTTTTGGTAAATATTCTAGGCCTCTCAATCTATAGTGCAGGGCACTGTTAAAGACTGTTTTTGACTAATTGGATCAGGCAAAGACTCAAAAGTCTCCAGAGATCATCTCTGTCTACAGACTAATAGGATTCTGACTTGAATTGCCCCCAGGCAATTGTCCTCAGGTGTGGCGAGTTTTTTCAGTAGGGTGGGACAGTTTCTTCTCCCTGGAGGCTAATTATTACATTTAATCTCTTAAGTGGCTTCAGGGTAAGGTGTTTCTCAACAGGGTGTGTCAACTATTTCCAAGTCAAGATAGATGTCAAGTGAGAAAGATGTCCTCCACTGTGAGAGGGAATGACTCAGCCCAGGAAACTTGGGGTGTCTGCCTTTTGAGCTATATCTCCTGAGTCCCCAATCCTGGGTTCTGTTCTCACAGCTCCAGTCCACTTCACCTTCCTTCTTCCAGAGCAGAAGGTAGGTGGCTCCACAAAGAATTTTGTGCATTGGCCCTTTAAGAGGGTGCCTGAACATTCATCTGCCATTCCCTGGCATACAGCACCCCACTGCATTTCACAGTTAGATGTTGTATGGGTACCCTCCTCAGTTTGGTGATCCCAGAGTTTTCAGTGGCACACCCTCCCCCACCTCCCTAGCTGAGATATCTCTCTGGAACCTCAGTTGCTGTCTCTGGGTGCGTGGGCAGCCCTTTTGTACCTCTGTCCCTCCTACCAGTCTCTATGCAGTCTCCACCTTCAGTCCTTGGGAATCAGGATTCTATCCTCTGAATTTTCCATTTGTTATTCAGGAAACTTTTCTGTATTTCAGTTGTAATTCCAGTTTGTTCCTGGGAGCATGTTTATGCAGCATCCTCCTACTCTGCTGCCATTTTTAATCTAACATATATTTTCTTAACTATTATGAGAATTAAAACCCTTCTGATTGCATATATCTAATTACAGACACAATATAGTGTATTGGTTACATAGGTGCTGAAACCTGACCGGGTTTTAATTTTGGCTCCATCATTTGCTAATTATATAACTTTGGCTAAATTATATAATCCCTGTGTGCCTCAGATTCATCATCTGAAAAATAGGGGTTATCAATAGTATACACCTCAGAGATGTGGATTAAATGCATAAATGTATGGAAAGTGCTTATAACTGTCAGGAAAGGAGTATGTTAATGTTAGCTATTACATTTAATAAGTTTCTTTATTTCAGCATATCTTTCATATTAGTCAGAGTTACAGTCTTATACATGATAAAATTTAATTTTTGAAATTATCTTAAACTCAGTGGTTTGCTAAATAATATCATGTCAGAGTGTTATGCTTCTTTGAGCAGTCTTTTCTGGTAGCCTTTCTCATCTCTGGACTTCAACTTAGTTGGGACATGAGTTAATACTTAATTATTGTGAAGTTCTTTGATCTGTGTTAGTTTTGTGTCATCAACTTGATTGACTTTAAGTTCTTTGAGAAATAAAATAATTTCTTACATATCGTAATATCCTTATAGTGCAAAACATATAATGAGAGCTTGATATTAATGATTATTACAGTCAGAAAGTAAAATAGCAGTATATCATCCAATCTAATAAAGAGGGAATATGCAAATTGACCATAATCTCGTGACAAAGGTGGTGGTGCCCACAGCCAATAAGGTAGGAATATGCAAATTTACTGTAACTCTGAGACAAAGATGGTAGAGCAGAGACACAAACCTGCAGGGGGGCCTGGCACGCAGCAGACCCAAGCCCTGTGGCAGCAGCGGTGTTGAGGCCATAGCAGACACACAAACCTGCAGTAAACGTGTGGAAAGAGAGATAAATTATCATAACTTTATCTTCCTTTCCACAAGATGAGAAAACTGACCCTGATTTATTTAGTGATATGGCCCACATCTTTCTACAAGCACAGGGTATGTTATGACCACTCCCAGGAAGGTCTGGTCAGAATACTGTCTCCAGGGAATAACTACTTTGGCAAATCATCTAAGAGAGAAAATAAGCTTTTGTTGGGTTTATTCTAAAGGTCAGAGAACATGCCACCCCAACATATGCTGTGTTTTTTATATTGCAGATGCTTGAAAAACAGCAAATGCAAGAAGCTTTCATTGAAGTCTCCTGATCTGCCTAAAATCAGACTTCCCAAAAGGAACTTAAATGTCATAGGTCCCCTCAATGGGAAAAGTGTCATCAACCAGCAAAGACTGACTCCTGTTACAGGACAGGAGACTAGAAGTTGACATCACCCCCAAACTTTGTTACAAACTATTTTCCCCAATCCCCATTCTTAAGAGGCCTACATTTCCCATTCCCTTTCTTTAGGAAGAAAATATTTAAATCTGGATTCTAAGCCACCTTGGGGGAGTTACTCATTTTTCCCTGGCATTCCCCACATATACACGAGGTACAAATGTTAATGAACTTTTGTTTTTCTCTTGGTAATCTGTCTTTCATTACAAGGGCTTCCGCTAAGAACTCAGAAGGGTAGAGGAAAACTATTTATAATTGTACCTCAGGAAATCAAGTCTTGGGCTGAACAGTGAGGTTGGCTTAAGTGCCAAGCAGTCCTGGCTGAGGGGAGGGAAGTTTATTTGGGGAAATCAATAATACTGCCATCAAAGTAGGACAGAGTGCACACGCATGGTTGCTGGTGGGAGTTTAAAGTGGTTTAACATTTTTGGAGGAGGATTTGGCAAAATTGATAGAAATGTTCAAGGTACATCCAAGAGTTATCTTCTAGGAATCTCATCTGCTGAGATAAAGCATGAGCTTGGTCAGAACCCAGGATCCTACTGTGGGCTCACCTTCCATGATAGGAAAACCTGCGAACAACCTGCATTTTTAGGACAAGGTAACATCTACCTATAGGGTAATATGCTAATTAGACTGAACATCTTTTGGACGACCTTGCAGAAAAAGTCATGGTGGTGGGGCTGAGGCAGAGGCATTTAGAGGCAATCAGGCTGGCAGGGGAGAGCAGTTAGGATCAGGCTACCAGGGAAGAGTAGTTAGGGGGATCAGACCTTCAGGGAAGAGCTTTTAGAAGGATCAGGCTAGCAGGGGAGAGCAGTTAGGGGGATCAGGCAGGCAAGTGACTGGTTAGGAGCCAGCAATCCCAAGGGTTCCCAAATTGGAGAGGGTGCAAGCCAGGCTGAGGGATGACCTCTTACAGATTTCGTGTACTGGGCTTCTAGTTTTATGTCTATAAAGATTTGTTAGTAGCATGGTAGGACTTGGAAGAGTATCGTGCTAAGTAAAATAAGTCAGAGATAAGTATCACATGATCACACTAATATGTGGAATCTAAGTAATAAAATAAACTGATGAAAGGAATAGATCCAGAGAACATGGAACATGGAATAGAGTGTAGAATTTCAGATGGAAGGTGAGTGAGGGTGGGCGGGTAGGAGGTAATCAACCAAAGATCTTGAATAGTTACAGTGGTACCTTGAGATACGAGTGCCCTAAAATGAGATTTTTGAGACACAAGCTTTCAAGCGAGCAATTTTTGCTTTGAAATACGAGCAATAGTTGAGATACGAGTAATTGTGCGGATCGGCCTGCTGCACATGACCCACCAGTTTACCGCGACTCGAGCGTCTCATAGTTTCCCATGCCTCAAGGTTACGGAACGAATTAAACTTGTATCTTGAGGTACCACTATATATGCATAACCCATGGGCACATAATAGGAGCTAAAGGCCTGCGTGGGGTAGGGTGGGCAGGCTGGAGGTCGTCAATGGGGGAGAAAAGAGGACATGTGTAATACTTTCAACAAGAAATAATCATAGCCGAGACCGGTTTGGCTCATGTACCTTGCTTGCGGGCACATCCCCAGTGGGGGTTGTGCAGGAGGCGGCTGATCGATGTTTCTGACTTTCTATCCCTCTCCCTTCTTCTCTGTGAAAAATCAATAAAATAAAATAAATAATTATAAATATATATATATAAAAGATTTATTAGTGTTCAAAACATAGTCTAATTATATTTTACTTTGTTTTAGGTTCCTAAATATTTGTCACAGCAGTGGGCTAAAGCCCCTGGAAGAGGTGAAGTTGGAAAACTGCGAATTGCCAAGTAAGTTGTTTATATATTTTTGACATTTTAAAAAGCTGTTTAAAATTTTTTCATAAGTGCTTTTAAATGGAATTACAGTCCTAGCTGGTTTTACTAAGTGGATAGAGCATCGACCTATGGATTGAAGGGTGCTGGGTTTGATTCTGGTCAAGGGCACATGACTGGGTTGTGAGCTCGATCCCCAGAAGTGGGCTTGCAGGAGGCAGCAGCCAATGATTCTGTCTCATCATTGATGTTTCTATCTCTATTCCTCTCCCTCCCTTTTTGAAATCAGTAAAAATATATTTTTTAAAAATTGTCACTCTTTGGAATTTGGTTTGAAATTTATAAAAAAAAAAATGGAGTTTCAGTCCTTTTCAGAATTTTACCTGGAAAATGAGAAGTAATGAGCAATTAGTCAAGAGATGGTTAGATGTGCACATGTGTACATACACACACTTACACTGCACCCCTACTGACAGGTGTAAATATAAAGTCAACTTTATTGGAAAAACTTATTGGCAGTAAAACAGCAGAGTATGTAGTTCTCTCATCTCTCCATCCTTTCTACATCCTGTGAGGAGTTATTTTTTACTTTTATTTGTTTATTAATAACCTGGTACACAAATTTGTGCATGCTAAAAGGAAATTAATTAGAAGGATTATTTTAATGTTGCTGTTTGCCTTTTCTCTATAATAGAAGTGTCAACCAAACTCACAATCGACCATGAAAGATTGAAACATGCGTGCCATTGGCGGCAGCAAAAGCTTTATATGTATTGCTCATGTGCTAGTCAACTTAGCCTTTTGTAGATATAGAATAAACTTGTTTAATTAGACCTGCTTTCTGATTTAGCTAAATTTTTTCCAGCCCATTGAAGCACCCCAACTTCTTTCAAGTAATTATCAGCAACACAGCAGTAAATAGCAACACGAAGCAGTGTAGATCATGCAAGGAAAACAAAGGGTAAAATATTTAACTGCAGCAGTGTTTGACTATATTTTGTGCAGTGAGAAAACCTGATGTCATTTTCAAAGTCCACCATTTTTTTTTAGTGGGTCAAGTTTCTAAGCTTTCTAAATCTGTTTTCCAGCTAATGAAAAGAAAATAGTATTCCACCAAATCTCCTATCTACCTACTCCAGGACTTCTGTGAGGATCAAATGAGATGAGGCATGGGAAAATGCTTCACAGACATTTGATTACAGTGTCAAATGTTTGCACTTGGTTATAAAGCAAGTTGTGTTCCTGGATTGAAGAAACTGTAAGGAGGCTAATCACTAGGGAGAGAAATCTGGGTGTTGCTCAGTGATGTCATTACCTGGACACACACTTAGTATATTAGTCATAGATATAGATATAGATATATAGATATATAGATTTTTTTTTTTACCATGAATATTGCATTTCTGAAAACTCTGTATAAAGAACATACCTGCTTGAGGAATGTAAAAATTTTTTTGTGTGGAGAGAAGGGGGCTCTTAGGCAAAAATAGAGAAAAAATGAACCAAGGTTCTGAGAAAGCTAGGCAAACCCTAACTACTATTTTGATTATGAAAGTAAAATATTTAAGATAGCATAGTAAATAAGTTATAATGGGTGTGCTGTAGTTTTTCTTTATTAATCATTGCTTGATAGAAAAGTCCTAGCCAATTTGGCACAGTGGTTAGAGTGTCAGCCCATGTTCAGATGGATTATTCTCTTAGCCTGGAATGCTCCTCATCGCTCACTTAGTTCATCTGATCCTGGCACATTGTGGCTCTTTTAATTTAATGTTAATAGCTTTTATATCTTCTTCTGGCTGGAGACAGGGACATTATACTTAGTATTTTGCATATAGTAAGAATTTAATAGATGTTTTTTTACAATTAGGCTATTGTGTAAAATCTACATTGATTCAAGATTTGTAAAAAAGACATTTAAAAACATCATTCAAACACATAAATAGTCTGAAAGGATATTTATTGTACCAAGATGTTAACAGTGGAACTTATGGCTATTTTAAAACTTTTTTTGACTTGTCTATATGTTTATGTTTGGGGTTAGTTTTTTTTAAGTATGTTTTTATTGATTTTTAATACAAAGAGAGTAAGAGAGAAAGAGAAACATCGATGAGAGAGAAACATCATCAGTTGGCTGCCTCATGAATTCCCCCCATTGGAGATCAAGCCTGCAACCTGGGCATGTACCCTGACGTGGATTCGAATCTCTGACCTCTTTGTGCATGGCTTAATGCTCAACCACTGAGCCACACAGACCAGGCCATATATTGTTTTTATAGTGTAGAAAATTGCTTGTAATTTTAAAATATTGTTAAATTTAATCTTTAAGATTTTGGTTAGGTAAGTGAAACATTTTCAGCTAGACAAAATAAATAGTAATCACATTTATTTCTATTAAACATATTCACATGCTGCTGAATGCTAAAAATTGCTCAGAAATAAAGATAATAATGTAGTCAAATCATTACAGTATTTGGATAACATATTATTAGGCAGGTTGTAATAGTATGAAATGACACAAACTTCTAATAAAATCCTTACATGGGGTTAATGAGACTTGTTTTTCTTAGAATTACAGATAGGATAGTTGGGGAGTCATGGGTAAATATTAAGCTCTGTAAATAAATAGTTCAGTGGTCGGCAAACTGCGGCTCGAGAGCCGAGGTTTGCTGCTCTGTTTGTTGACTAATGAGTTTGTCGACCACTGACCTAGACTCTCGAATCCAATAATTACAGGCTGCTGTTGTTCCTTGTGATTAAGCCCTTCTCCTAGTGGTCGGCAAACTCAGTCAACAGAGCTGCAAACCGCAGCTTGCAAACTGTATATGGCTCCCAAGCTGCAGTTTGCCCACCACTGTAATAGTTTATAGAAATATGCAGTAGTGTTGTTTTTTAAATTTTCAGCATAAATTTGGAAGAAAAAATTTAAGTAATAAAAATTTTTTCCTTTTCTCTCCTTAAGGAATCAAGGAAGGACTGAGGTAAGATTATTTCTGTTTAAACTTTATTTAAAACATGAGTTTATTTTACTATGCATTAGTAATGGCAAAGAAAGAGTGGTGCGTGTATTCTGGAAAACTCTACATCAAATTAGTTGCTAATGGTCAGGAACACATCTATACTAATAAAAGCCTAGGTGGCCCCACATACAAAGTCGTCACAAGATGACTGCCACAAGATGGCACATTGACAGCAGAGGTGAAGCTTGGTGGAGGAGGCAGGTTGTGGCAGGGGAGGGCAGTTGGAGGTGATCAGGCCAGAAGGAGAGGGCAGTTGGGAGCAATCAAGCTGGCATGGGAGGGCAAGTGGGGGCAATTGGGGGCAATCGGGCCGGTAAGGGAGCAGTTAGGTGTCAATCAGGCAGCAGGCAGAAGCAGTTAGGGACAATCAGGAAGGCATGCAGGTGAGATGTTAGGAGCCAGCTGTTCTGGATTGTAAGATATGTCCCAGATTGGAGAGGGTGCAGGCCAGGCTGAGGGACAGTCCCTCCCCCTCCCTGTACAAATTTCATGCCCCGGGCCACTAGTAGTAGTATAATAAGTGTCACTCATGTGTGAATGAATGGGCTCCTTTCTAGTTGTTCTTTCTGAGCATTTTTTCTACTTTGACCTAAAATATCCCCTCTCAGTGTTATAGAAGTTAGTATTACTTCAGTAATATTTTAACATTATTTCAGTATGGCAGAGGCATTTGATTTGGATCTTTGAGGGCTTTAGATTTTGACCCATTAAGTCTAAGATATAATTTTCAGTACCTAGCACACAGCAGAGATATTTAATAAATACTGCATAATCCTACTCTATAGTTGGGAGATCAGTATTTTGTTTATAAGTCCCTTTGATGTAATATTTGATACTCTTTTGTGAGATCTAGTATATAGTAAAAATCATTTTGAAAGAATGCATACTATGTCTTTTTTTCCTAAACCTCAACATTAAATTATTTTTGTCAATATTCAGTTGTACTTATTAAAGTATTCAAAAATAAAACAGCACCATGTAATCACAGTAGTTATTAAGACCTACAAAGGAAATGTATCCTATGCTTATGGGAATGTTTAAGCTTTCTAAGTAGCTTACTTTTCCCCATTCATAATTGCTTTTTAAATTTACTTTAAATATTCACTCATTCAGCAAATACTGTTTTCCTTCTCTGTGCTAGGCACTGTCTAGGGTAGGAGATGTATATATTTTAAGGATATAAATATAACAAGGCATGGTCTCATGACCTCAAAGACCTTAAGGGTAAACATTATATTCCTATTTTGGAAATAGAATTTCTTCAGACATAGACCAGAGAAAACATTTGAAAGCTATTTGTATTTATAATGGTAAATTAGCCCCATTATTCTAACAAATGGGAATAGTCTCTTTTTATGACTAAGTATTAAAATTTTGGATAAAATTTTAAAAATGCTTAAATGACTGGAAGAAATTTACATTTAAAAAAATTATTTGATTTACCAGAACTTCTGTACTTTTGAATACAAAAGTCTATTGTAATAAGCTTTATTTAATGTGTCTATTAGGTGTCATTTACTTTGAATGAGGATCTTGCAAATATTCATGATATTGGTGGAAAACCAGCTTCAGTAAGCGCTCCTAGAGAACATCCATTTGTCTTGCAAAGTGTTGGAGGACAAACATTAACAGTATTTACTGAGAGCTCATCAGGTAAGTGAGAATAGAATTATTTAATGCGATTCCTGTACATGTTGAATAGATTTTCTGTCTCAACATGCACTCTAAGGTCATTATCAAGGTTGTTCCACTTACTGTTCTACCTCTGTTACTCATATCATGCTACTTCTCTTAATCATGATTGATGAATTTTGCTATTACTTGAACTGTTTAATTTCCATTTGGGGCACAAAGAAATAGAATAAAGCAGGTGGAAAATAGACAGGTACATCAAGCTGTCTTCTAGAATGTTGAAGAAACAGTATTCTGAGTTTTTCCAAGATAAGATCATCCTTGCCTGTTTTGGTAAATTGATATTCAGCAGTTATAACTTTTTAAAAAAATATATTTTATTGATTTTTTTTTTTTACAGAAAGGAAGGGAGAGGGATAGAGTTAGAAAAACACCCATAAGACAGAAACATCAATCAGCTGCCTCCTGCACACTGTGGATGTGCCCACAACCAAGGTACATGCCCTTGACTAGAATTAAACCTGGGACCCTTCAGTCCGCAGGCCAATGCTCTATCACTGAGCCAAACTGGTTAGGGCTATAACTTTTTTTTTTTTTAATGCTACTTGAAATTAGGGAATATTTTAGTGTTAATTTTTGCTCTTACACGTTTTCTATGTTAAAAGGGCCTGTGTAATGAAATGCAGGGTGATCAGGGGCCCCCATTGGCACCCACATGGCTGGCCTCTGGCCTGCAGGCTTGGAGCATCTCCTGTGTTGAGCATCTGCCCCCAAGTGGGTCAGTGTGCATCATAGCGACCAGGTGTTCTGCTGGTTGGTTGATTGCATATTAGGCTTTTATTATGTAGGGTTGAGGCCCAATATAATACTACTTGTGCCTTGATTGTAGGCTCCACCCCAACCCCAGCCCTAGTCAGGGCATGTGCAGGAGGCAAACAATTGGTGTGTTTCTCTCATGCCAATATTTCTCTCTCTTTCCCACTCTCTTCCACTCTCTCTAAAAATCAGTGGAAAAATATATTCTGGTGAGGATTAAAATAAATAAATAAGAATAGTGTTTTAAAAAACCCATTTGCTATAGAAAGTACTCTAGTGGAGTTAAGTACAAAGAGAAAAAAAAGTATGTTCTTTGCCTGATAAGCAGGAAACAGCTTCAAAAGTGGAGATAAAATTTGAATTGGATCTTGAAATATATGAATAAGTGTGCATGAATAGAAGGAAAGAAAATGAAGATAAAATCATTTTTCTCACCTTCACGTTGCTTTCTCACCTTTCATGCTCTGTCATATCTATCTAAAATCTAGTAAATAGTTTCAGTTAGATCTAAGGAGGAAACCTCAGTTCTGGACTTCACAATTTAGTTTAGAGATGGATAGGTTTGAACTGATACAAGGGGAGTGCCAGTCTTGAGATAGAGGTAATTTTGACAGCTTTTGGTGATGAGTTGATTGTGGGGAGTTGAAAGAGTGAGAAGTCTTGAACAGTTTCCAAACTTTCTTGGCTTGAAGGTTGGGATGAATAAGAGACCATTGCTAAGGTAGAAAGTACTATTGGGAAAAATGGGCAGAGTTAGAACTGACAGAAACATAGTGACCTTTTGCTGATAGTTTTCCTTATATTTAACTACTTTGTAGCTGTTAATCAATTTAAAAAATTATTTTCTTGCAGGCCCTCTTTTATTTAGACTTGAGATGCTGTAGTAACTAAAATTTCAGCCTTCATAGTATTTTCATTTTAATAACAGCAACAAACAAATATAATAAGTTCTGTCACCGATAAAAAGGTGTAAATTCTTTGGGTAAAAAGAAGGAAGTGGGATCATGAGTATTAGGGAAGAGCTTGCAATTTTTAATAATTTGGTTAGCTTGGGCCCATATTGAGAAGATGTGGTATAAACAATGTCTTGAACACCTTTAAAAGAGTTAGCCATGTGGAAATAGTTAGCCAACTAGAAGTTTTCAAGACAGAGGTAACACATTTGTTCTAAGGTGGAAGCAAGCCTGGCATACTCTAGTAGTAGCAAGGAGGTCAGTGTGCGTGGGATAGATGGGCAAGGGGGAAGAATAAATAGTAGGCTGTTAGGCTGGAGAGAGAAAGGGGATTGGTGGTGGCAGATCATGAAGGAATTTGTAAATCATTGTAAGGATTTTGGATTTTACTCTGATTGAAATAGGGAGCCGCTGGAGGGTTTTGAACAGAATAGTGATTTGATCTAATTTACATCATAAAGGCTCACTCTGACTGACCCCTGCCTAAAGACATTGGAGACAAGGGTAGAAGTTAGAGACTATTGCAGTAATCCAGGGGAGAGAAGACAGAAACCTGGACTAGGGTGGTAGCAATGACAAAAGCCTAGTCTCTCATCTGATGTCCAGTACCATCTTCAGCTTAACAAACAATCCACTTGGATTTCTTTATCAACTAAATCCAGAAGAGATGAAATCAGATTCATTTCTTTATTCTTTTATTCTCCATCTGTCCATATTTTTGTCTATAATACATTCTCTTGTCCATAATAATTATTAATCTCCTCTTGTGCTCACATGTAGTCAGTTGCCTCATTTGGTGATTTCTGTAGTAGAAATCACATATAAACATTTCTTTATCCCATTTAACCCAAAGCAGTCCTTAAAAACTTCACTATCCTCTCCACTCTCTTCTAGTTCATTCTGCTGGAATCCCTTATTTTTTACAGTAGTTTCCTGATACCTGTCTGCTTTTCCTCTTGATTTTCTTTACCCAGAGATCTGTTTAACTTTTAAGGTCAAAACCATCATTTCCTTTACTACTCTAATCTTCGTTGGTTCTTCCTTCATCTGGACTAGTATGGCACTAAGGTTTGCATACTTATTTTCTCCCTTAATTAAACCTTGTGGGTAGGACACCATGCCTCATGGTTCTCTCCACAGTGTCTAGTGTAGGACTGGCATATAATGGATGGGCTTGTTAAGGCAAATGTGTTGAAGTATTTTATTTTCTCCTAAAAATTACTAGTACTCTTAAGGTATTTTTTAAGAGTGGTTTTTAAGTAGGGTGACTTGTTAATGACAAAAGGGTTTTCATCCTTCAGAGTTAATATCCTTTTCTTATGACATTTGAGATTCAAAAGTGAATATTAAATTTCTTTATTCTCCGCCCTGCCTGGTTTGGCTCAGTAGATAAGAACGTTGGCCTGAGGACTGAGGGGTCCCGGGTTTGATTCTGGTAAGGGTCGCATGCTGGGGTTGCAGGCTCTGTCCCCAGTGGGGGGCGTGTGAGAGGCAGCCAATCAATGATTCTCATCATTGATGTTTTGATTTCTATCTCTCTACCTCTCCCTTCCTCTCTGAAATTAATAAAAATGTTTTTAAAAAATTCCTTTATTTTCCACTTTATTTCTTGCTCATTATGTATATATATATATTTTTGGTATAGGTGATCTTTTTATTTTCTCTTTCTCTTTGCTAATCAGATGAGTTGAGCACTGTGTGCTGTACCCTTGGTTAGCCACTGTGCACATTATAATCCATACTTATAATAGGGTAATACGAAAATTGATGGGGATGCCATCGTATAACGACCGAACAGCAGGAGGGTGGGGCAGCCAGCTGTGTACAATAGAGAGCTACAGGCGGAGATGGGCCAGGTGGCCAGCTGAGGCAAGCGAAAGCAAGCACACGGATTCATGCGCAGGACCCCTAGTAAGATACATTCTCCAAATAACATAATTGCTGAGCTAATTGGAAGTATGTGAGAATTTATTTGGTGGTGGCCTGCCTTATTTACTTGCGAGCTTGAATTTGGCAGCATATACCGATATATACATATGCCTTAGAATGTGTTTATTTGTATTTAAGAAAAATGTATATATGGAAATTTTTTTGAAGATGCTGAATTACCAGTCATTTTGAAAACTAAACTGATACCGTAGAATTTATAATCTGCCTTGTATGTTATTGTCCAGTAAGCGTGGTAAATGAAGCATAAATACAGGTAATGTTTTCATTTTAAGTTGAATTTTTGAGTGCTAATGGGAAATATTAGCTTGGTGATATCCCCCATTTGTTGAGAATGGAATATTATGTATATAGTTTTCAGAGGTTGGAATTAAGCTTTATGTGTATGTGTGTGTGCTTGTTAGCATTCAAAATATAGCCATTTTCTTAGTTGAATTTTCTTACTGCTTTTAAACTTGAATTACAGTATGCCACCTAAATTACCACTATATGCATATTACTAATTGCCTTGCAATAGGACAGTGAGATTTTATTTAGCCTTATATCTATCATAAAAGTGCTTCTCAAACTTTTTGGTCTCAGGGCCCCTTTATACATTACATGTTAATATAAATAACATTTTAATTTAAAAAAATCTATAAATCTGTTTTCCAAAAAGAATTAGTGGGAAGAGTGGCATTTTGCAAATCTCCTAAATGTCTAACTCAGCTATTTTCAACTAATTCTTGAGCCACAAGAATTTTTAAAACATCTAATACCTGACTAGCCAGGAGTATTGACTTCTTTTCCCTTAGATTGTCAAATAAAAAAATGACAACAACCAACACAATAGCCATTTGGTGTGAATGAGTCAAAATTTTACCGATTTAAAAAATATATATTTTTACTCTTGATAGTATGACAGGTATCTCCCATTCCCCCCCCCCCTTTTCCCTCCCTCTTCTTATCCCTAACCCCTACCACTCTATTGCTCTTGTCTGATGGCTATGCATAAAGTATATAAGCTCTTTGGTTTATCTCCTCTTGTCCCTCCAACCCCACATCAAGGCATGTCAGTCTGTTCCATGCCTCCATGCTTTGGGTCTTATTTTGTTGGTCGACTTATTTTGTTCATTAGATTCCACACATAAGTGAGATCATATGATATTTGTCTTTCTCAGTTTGGCTTATTTCACTTAGCATAATAACTTTACAGTCCATGCTGTCCCAAGAATAGGAGATCTCTCTTTTTTACAGCTGCATATATTTCATGGTGTCAGTGTCCTCCAACTTCTTTATCCATTCATCTACTGATGGATACTTGAGCTGTTTCTAAATCTTAGCTATTATAAATTAGGCTGAACATAGGGGTACATATATTCTTCCTAATTGTTGGGGGGTTTTTTTTTGGGGGGGGGGAGGTTAGGATATATTCGCGGGAATGGGATCACTGGTCAAACACAAGGTCCATTTTTAATTTTTTGAGGAAACTCCATATTATTTTCCTCAGTGGCTATACCAGTCTGCATTCCCACCAGCAGAGCACTAGTTAGTGTTTCCTTTTCTCCACATTCTCACCAGCACTTCTTTTTTTGTTGATTTTTTTTTTTATATTAGCCATTTTGACGGATGATATCTCATTGCGGTTTTAATTTGCATTTCTCTGATGATTAGTGACTTTGAGCATTTTTTCATATGTCTCTTGGCCATTTGTATGTCCTCTTTGGAGTAATGTCCATTCAAGTCTTCTGCTCATTTTTTAATTGGATTGTTCATCTTCCTTTTGTTAAGTTGTATGAGTACTTTATATATATTTTGGATATTAACCCCTTATCAGATATATCATTGGCAAATATGTTCTCCCATACAGTGGGTTTCTTTTTCATTTTGATGGTGGTTTCTTTTACTATACATAAACTTTTTATTTTGATGTAGTCCCATTTTTAAATTTTTTCCTTACTTTCTTTTGCCCCAGAAGATGTATCTGTAAACATACTGCTACATGAAATATCTCAGATTTTACTGCTTATGTTCTGCTCTAAGATTTTTATGATTTCATGCTTTACATTGAAACCTTTTATTAATCTTGAATTTATTCTTGCATGTGGTGTAAGTTGGTGGTCTAGTTTCATCTTTTTGCATGTGTCTGTTTAGTTTTTTATCACCATTTGTTGAAGAAACTACTTTACTCCCATTGTATATTCTTGCCTCCTTTGTCAAATATTGACCTATCTATTTTTTTTGTCAGATTGACAAAAAAAATACATTTTTGATGTCCTGTAGAATTTTATTAATTAATTTATATGTGCCATGAGATGACAAAGGTTAAAAATCGCTGGGCTAGCCTAATGACAAGCTGAATTCTCAAATCTTCTGAATTTAGTGTATAGCAATGTTATTTTGTTTGAAGGATCTGAAGAAAGTCTGACCTGTGGGATATATATAGTTAGGAAAGGGAGGAGCAGTTAATAGTATTTTTACATAATTATGGCTATTCGTGTTTTGATATTACACCAAAACTCTACACGTGAAAGTTTCTTAAAGGTGAGTTGCCATATAGAGTCTGAAACCCTATCAACCAACTTTTTGTACTTTTACATTGAAACCCACTAGTTTTATCTTATACACTTTGAGTGGCTCTTTCACTTAAGCATGATTTTATAACATTATTTGATGAATATTGAATCACTGGTTTATGTAGTTCTTCTACATGTTAGCACATTTCATTATACAGTATCAAAATTTTGCATTCATCAACACCATTGTTTTAATTAGAAACTCTAAATATTGGAGAGCTGTCAAGCTAATGATGATAGGTACAAGTTTTTCAAAACTTCTAATTTTGACTTCAAACATTGAAATTTATTAATGTTGTGAAATAATGAATATTGTTAGTTGTGTGTTTTTTTGAAAAGATGGGCTTATTCAATTTATTTTTTAGAAAATATCTTTCAGATACCTGAGTCTGAGTAACCATAGTTTGTCTCTCAATCATTCTTTTTAAAAAATCTTCACTCAAGGATATGCTTTTATTGATTTTAGAGAGAGAGGAAGGCAGAGAGAAATTTTGATTAGTTGCTTCCCATAAAGACCTGATTGAACCTGCAACATAGGCATCTACCTGACCAGGCATCAAACCTAGAGCCTTTTGGTGTATGGGATGACGCTCCAACCAACAGGATCAACCATTCTTTTAAATAAAAATGATCTTCCTGGCAAAAGAAGCTATTTCAGCTCCCAGCTCAATCACACAAAGGCTTTTCTTAGACATAGGCATCCTGTGTTGGTATCCAGCAAAAGTGCTTTATGTGTACTTTGCACTTGGTGTCACAGAATATTAAAGGATGGGTATCAAGGGTCAAAATTGAATAAAACATTTTTGACTGTTCATCGAGGACATTGTTAAGTGAGATTGGCCTTTTTGCCCACTATTGCTTTTGCACCATCAGTGCAAATAACGGTGAAAAGTGCAATTGAGTATTTATTTATTTTTTAAATCCTTATCTGAAGATATTTTTCCATAGATTTTTAGAGAGAGGGAAAGACAGAAATGTTGATGTCAGAGAAATACATCTATTGGTTGCTTCCTGCAGGAGCCCCACCAGGGCCTGGCCTGGTGAAAAGCCTGCAACTATGGTACATACCCTTGACCGGAATTGAACCCAGTAGGTACCCTTCAGTCTGTAGGCCGATGCTCTATCCACTGAGCCAAACTGGCTAGGGCGCAATTGAGTATTTTAATTAAAAGAGTTTTGACTGTGTGGACACCCAAATGATCTTGAGGGCCCCTCCATAGAACATGCTCTGAGGTAATGCTGATTTAGTGTGCTGTAATGAGAAAAGTTACAGGTCCCATTTTCAGGTATCTTGTGATGTGTTGAAGTTTTTTTTATTGGCTGTATCTGAATGGAGACATCTTCTTTCTCTACTGCTTCTTAGGGCAGCACCATTTATAGCAGTGGATTGTAACGCCTGTTTTAGTGCTTGTTGTTGGTTATATTAAGAGTTTAGTACATATTTGTAATTGGATTTGAGCCTCTGTTAAACTATATCCTTTAGGTATTTATTTCACTTTTATGTTGGTGTATAATCTGCCTTCATATGTACTGTATATTATTCTCCCCACAATCTGTAGAGGATATCACTTTTAAATTAAATCACCATTATGTAGATAATAAAACTTCTAAGAAATTATATGAGTAGCCCCACTGTATTTCCTTATATTTTGAAATAAATTTTTAAAATAAGCTCTTTTTTTTTTTTCTCCATGAGCTTTGGGTTTATGTTTATTGGAATTTGATAAGAGTCCTGGCCATGGGCCAGGAGGCAGTCAGAGGTGTGGGAAGGAAAAAAACATCCTACTCCACACTCAGTTCATTCTATTAATCTACCATCCCCCACCATCTCACCCCCACTAGTAGTTCAAAGAAAGTAAAATGGCCCAGGAACAAGCTGTGCTGCTCTCTCATCAGTTTGTTGAGCCTCAGAATTGGAGAGTGAGGAGTACAGTGGTACCTCAAGATACGAGTGCCCTAACATAAGAGGTTTATGAGATAAGAGCCATCGAGCGAGCTGTTTTTTGCTTTGAAATATGAGCAACATTTGAGATACTAGTAATCGCGAGGATCGGCTGGCTGCACACGACCCACCAATTTACTTCGACTCAAGCGTCTCATAGTTTCCCACGCCTCAGTCAGTGTGCTTGTTTACCTCGTTGTCGAAGCATCTTTTGTGCATTTACATACTTTATCACATTTCTTTTTATAACCATGGGTCCGAAGAAAGCGAGTTGAAAGGTCAGTGCTCAGAAGAGGATGATGTCTATTGAATTAAAGCGTGAAATCATAGAAAAATATGAGCAAGGTATGCGAGTGGCTGACTTGGCGAGGCAATACGGGCATAGTACTTCAACGATATGCACTGTGCTTAAACAGAAAGAGTCGATAAAGGGTATAACGCCAGCTAGGGGCATTACAATAATTTCTAAGCTCCGTAGCTCTCTCCATGAAAAGATGGAGAATCTACTGATGGTGTGGGTGACGGAGAAGCAGCTTAAAGGAGATACATTAACACAGGGCATCATATGCGAGAAGGCGCAAGCGATTTACAGTGATTTGCTTGGAGCACTTCCACGGACGAAGCATCGAAAGACTCATTTAAAGCCAGTAGAGGCTGGTTTGATAACTTCAGACAAAGGTCCGACATTCACTCCATCATCAGGCATGGTAAGGCAGCAAGTTCGGATGTGAAGGCAGCTGAGGATTACCTCAAAACTTTTTCCAAACTGATAGAGGCCAAAGGATATATCCCCCAGCAAGTCTTCAACTGTGACAAAACAGGGCTTTTCTGGAAGAAGATGCTGAATAGGACTTATATAACGGCAGAGGAGAAGGCGATGCCAGGCCACAAACCCCTGAAGGATAGGCTAACTCTCGCACTGTGCGCCAATGCGAGTGGCGACTGCAAGATCAAGCCTCTGCTCGTATACCATTCGGAAAACCCCAGAGTCTTTAAGTCACATAAGATTTTAAAAGATAAACTGCAAGTTATGTGGAGGACAAACACGGAGGCATGGGTCACCAGGCAGTTCTTTGTGGAGTGGGTAAACCTGGTTTTCGGCCCTTCTGTTAAGAAATATCTACAGGAAAACAACCTAACCATGCAAGCCCTCCTTGTCCTCGACAATGCTACTGCTCACCCACCGAACCTCGAAGATGAACTCCTCGAAGAGTTCAAGTTTACGTATAAAGGTTGTCCACGTACCTCCCAACACCACTCCTATCCTGCAGCCCATGGATCAGGAGGTAATTTCTAATTTTAAAAAGCTGTACATCAAGCACCTGTTCCGGCGCTGCTTTGAGATGACGGAGAACACAAACCTCACCCTTCGAGAGTTCTGGAAGAACCACTTTAACTTTGTGATATGCCTCAGAATTATCGATCAGGCCTGGCTGGGTGTTACAACGAGGACTTTGACCTCTGCATGAAGAAGCTGTGGCCTGAGGCCGTAGCCGAAAGGACCTTCAAAGGATTCGAACCCGAGGTGCCAGTGGAGGAGGCGATAGTGTCTCTGGGAAAATCCATGGGCCTGGAGGTGGATGAGAGAGACGAGAATGAGCTCGTCGAGGAGCACTCTCTGGAACTCACCATGGAGGAGTTACAAGAGTTGCAGTCTCAGCAACATGCGGAGGTTCTCCAAGAAATTGGTTTCGAGGAGGAGCCAGAGGTGGAGACCTCTACAAGTGAGATAAAAGAGATCTTAGGAATGCGGGAGAGGGTGTCACACTTCGTGGAAAAGAAACACCCTGAAAAAGTTGCTACTGGTCGTGCATCGGAGCTGTTCAATGAAACTTGCCTCACCCATTTCAGAAACATTCTGAAAGGGAGGAAGAGGCAAACCTAACCTCGTTGGACACGTTTTTTTTTAAATCGGCCAAAAATGCAAAGACCGGTAGCAATTAAGTTCAGTGAAGATCAGTTAAGTTACATTCAGTTTAGGGATAAAGTGTAGCATTAAGAGTGTAACGAGTAGGTAAATACACTTTATATAACCAGTTTATTCCTTTACATTCTCTTTTATGTTTTTATACAATATTTGTCATTTATAAATACATTTTTCTTATTCAAAAACACGTAACAAGAACAACTGGGGTGGCATTTTGGGGGCTGGAACGGATTAACGGCATTTCTATTGATTTCAGTGGGGAAATTTGCTTTGAGATACGAGCAACTTGATATACAAGCAAGGTTATGGAACGAATTAAACTCGTATCTCGAGGTACCACTGTATTTGAAGTTCTGTCCATTTAGTTTCAAAACAATAAATAAGCAGAGGCAGGAAGCCATGGTAAAGATACTGGCAGCCTTGCATCTTGCTATGTCTTTATAGCTGTGTCTCTGGATTTATAGGCCACTTTTTGACTTTTTAGCTCCCTCATGATTCCTTGGGTCAGGCATCCAGTGATTAACACTGCATATACACCAGGCTTAAAGTTCCTAACTCCCTGCCACTTGGAGACCCAGCTGTCTCTAGACTCATCATTTCAATGATTCTATCAAAGGAAGAGCTGGTGTTGTCAGTTATACACTATCTCTGGTTACCCTTCATCTGAAGGTATGCATCACAATTGTCACAATCATCATATTCAAACTGGTCTGTAGTCTTGACCATCGAACACAACAAACAAGCTCACAGATGCCACAGGTCCTTGGGCATGGTCTCCAGAGCCATCCTCTCAACAGGAACAGAATAGCGAAATGCTCACAAGCTCTTTAATGTAGGTAACAGAATTGCTGCTATGTCTGCCTGAGTACATGCCTGCTTACCAAACTCTGATGAATTCCTTGACAATCCTAGTTTCTCTCTTACCTTCCCACACTTGTATGGCAGCCAACTCTAAATCCCATCCAGGTTTTCCAGCTCTCCCAGTGAATTACATGTAAAGGCCCCTGTGGAAGGAATGAGGAAACTATTTTTTGCTTTCTCTGAGTAACAGCCATGCTGCTGAACATTTGGAATCATAACAGTTTCTGACGATCCTATGCTTGTGAGGAATAACAGCTGAAACGAAAATGTGTGACTTTAGTGTTCTGTGTATTTCCTGAACTGCCACCAGGGTTTGTGGCTGACCATAGAGATTCATCTTTCAAGTGTTACTGTCATCTGCCTAAGTCATGTCTACTCTCTGAAAAATTAAGCCTAATAGTAGAAAATGCTTCTTATTCAGTGACTAGAAAGAGTAAAAGTCATATTTTATATGCTTTCATATTTGGGTATGCACACATAAATATGTGGTTGGTGTGTTATAGATAGCTTTAGTAATCTGGAGATAAGGGTGAGAAGGAGAAAATTAAAAAATTGGAATGTAAGGCTATTTATAATGAAATATTTCAGTCCTCTGGAAGTGCAGAGAATAGTGTAACCTTTGGCCAATAGCCATATTTTTTAATGGTTGACATTTGCCATATTTTTTAAGGAAATAAAACACGTTACACAGTTGACTTCCATTTCCTTTTTCTGGTCCTACCTCCACCTCACTTTTCAGAGGTAATCATTGTCCTAGAGTTAGTGTTTATTATTGTGACTCATTGTAAAGAGTCTGCAGTTGCCTACAACAAAAACTTTACAATTTAACTGTAAGAAAACAACAGCATTTTTAGAGATGGTTTAAGCAGAATGTCATTCAAAATTCTAGCAATTAAGGAAATTCAGTGCTTAGATTGAAAAGAGTTTTTTTTAGGATAAGGTATGTTTTGACAAGCCTTTTTGTTTGTTTCTTTAGTACCTGAATTTTTTTAATTTCCTGAATTTTAACATAAATTATACGATCAAAAGTAATTATTGCGAAACTTTAAAATTCAGTCTCATGTTTTCTGGTTAGAAAAACTGATTGATCAGTGGAAAGTATGAGCTTGAAAGAAGATGTTTGAATTCTGTTTTAGCCTTGGCACCATGTGTTTTTTATTTTGGTAATATAATCCTATATCTGCAATGTAAAAATCACACCGGTAGCATATGAATTAGATAATATTTATAGTACTACTAGCGGCTGATGCACAACACTTGTGCACTGGGGGAGAGGAGGTTCCTCCACCCAGCTTGCACCCTCTCTCAGTCCAGGACCTTGTGGGGGATGTCCACCTGTTGACTTAGGCCCGCTTTGGCCGGCGGACATCCCTTTGAGGGGTACTTAGCCTTGCCTCGGAGGTGGGAGGGGCTCTTACCACCACTGCTGTGCTTACCAGCTGTGAGTCTGGCTTCTGGCTGAGCGCACTGACCACCAGGGAGCAGCTTCTGTATTGAGCGTCTCTCCAGGTGGTTAGTGCACGTCATAGCGACCAGTCGTTCCATAGTTCAGTCGATTTGCATATTAGGGCTTTATTATATAGGATTCCTCCAAAGAATTGATACGTAATTTATGAAAAGAATATTGGCATATTAGTTTTTCGCTTTAGTCATTGCTATCTGCTTATTAATATAACCTAAACTTCCGCTTTCAGTGCTTATGATTTCCACTTAAATATTATTGCTGAAAATTTACTGAAGTTTCTATTAACTTTATTTTGGAACTCTATTTTCCGTATACCCTTGTGTATGATTTTTATGGAAAATGTCAAAAAGAATTTTAAGCCCTAATTGGTTTGGCTCAGTGGATAGAGCATCAACCTGTGGACTGAAAGGTGGCGGGTTCAATTCTGGTCAAGAGCACATGCCCAGGTTGCATGCTTGATCCCCAGTAGGGGACATGGGAAGGCAACTTATCAGTGAGTCTCTGTCACATGATGTTTCTATCTCTCCCTTCTCTCTGAAATCAATAAAAATATATTTTTTAAAAAAGAGTCAGTCCTGGCTGGGTTTGCTCAGTGGATAGAGCGTTGGCTTGCAGACTGAAGGGTCCCAAGTTTGATTCTGATTAAGGGCATGTACCTTGGTTGTGGGCACATCTCCAGTAGGGGGTGTGCAGGAGGCAGTTGATCGATGTTTCTCATCAGTGTTTCTAACTCTCTACCCTTCTCCCTTCCTTTCTGTAAAAAATCAATATAATATTTTAAAAAAGAATCATAAGTAATTTTTCACCTTATTTTATGTTGTATTTGCCTATTCCTAAAATCTCTGATGCTCAGCCTTTATTATCAAACCTGTCTGTTTCCTCTTATGTAAAGCAGTTAAAAAGAATTTAGACACGGGGGAGGGGGGGTTGGGGTATGCCTGGGAGGGAGGGGGGGCAATGGAGAGATATGTATAAAAAATTAATAAAAATTAAAAAAAAAAGAATTTAGTATGTTTTCATCATACCTGGAAGAAATGTCAGGCTGTACAAACGCGCATCTTTTTTTTTCCTTTTGATGTTTTATAGTTTCCAGGTTATAAAGCTGGTTATTTGTTTTGATTCATATATACCGAGATCTTCAATAGAACCTGTGTTTTTTTTTACAAACCAAATTCAGCTTAGTAAAATCAATTTTACAGTGTAAACTACTTGGGATATTAAAATGAACTTACTGAAAAAAATTAATTTTTAAAAACTCGTTTTTTTTGGCTTTTCCAAATAATTTTATGGCTTTGTGGATGTGTTTTGTTTTGTTTATAAAGAAAGAAAAAAACACCAAAACCGGTTTGGCTCAGTGGATACAGCGTCGGTCTGCGGACTGAAAGGTCCCAGGTTCGATTCCGATCAAGGGCATGTACCTTGGTTGTGAGCACATCTCCAGTAGGAGACGTGCAGAAGGCAGCTGATTGATGTCTCTCTCTCATCAATGTTTCTAACTTTCTATCCCTCTCCCTTCCTCTCTGTAAAAAATCAATAAAGTATATTAAAAAAATAAAAAGGAAGAAAGAAAAATCCTCACTCAAGGTTTTAGTTGCATATAGGCATTGTCTCTTCTGTAGTGCTTTGAGCATAAGTGTATAATTCTTATATCAAAATTTGAAAGGGAGAAAATGCCATGGAACTGATGTTTCTTTTTCTGCTACATAGCTTCTTATTACAGAAAAACAAGACATTTTATTTTGTTGGCTTTATATTTTTATGCCTTGTATCATTTTATGTTTTTATAACATTTGGTTTAGAAGAATTAAATAAACTTTTTATGCAGACATAAATATATAATGTTCACATCTTATCATTAAGGAGTTAACAAATAGGTAATCTGTTGAGCATGTATTTTGTTCACTAGGGTGAGGGCTGTGCATGGATTATTTATTTCATGCAAGGAGCCTGTGAGGTAGGCACCACTGTGATTTAATTTATTGCGAGAGGAATGGGTTTACATAGGATGTAATTTGACCAACATCATCCAGTTTGTAAGCCTGTGCCCTAAATCATTATACTAGTTTTCAGAGTGTGGATGCACAATTTCATGAGTAATGCCCAGCAATGAAAACAGAAAGAGAAATAGGATGGAAAAATTTGCCTTTTTATGTTTGAATATTTTAAACATGTCCTGAAGTAGAATAATATAGCAATCCCTATATACTCCCTCCCACCTTTAAGAATTTATGGTGGATCTTTCCCCTCCCCCTACATCCTCTTCCCTCGCTTCCCTGGCATTATGGTAGAATTTTTAATGTGCTGTCAGTGATTAGAGCACGTTACTTTTATTAAAAGATATAATTTTACTTTACCCATATATATTTGTACCCCTCATTGCACTGCTGAATTCTATCCCCAAAGGCTCTACAGGGCTGTATATTACTGTGATACATAGTTTCACTTATTATTCACTTTAGTTCCTTCATAAATTCCCTATTGCTTTGTCCTGCAGAAATGAAAATAATCTGTCTAATCATTGTCTGCAGATTATGACTTAGGTTTTTAACCTGCCACTTTTAAATGTAGATGTCTAGTGTAGTGATTCTCACCTAAGGGCAACCTTGGCAGCATTTTTAGACATTTTTTATTGTCACAAGTTAAAGTGTATTTCTGGCATCTAATGATCAGGATTATACAGAACAGCCCCTCACGATAAAGTTATTCAGCCTAAGAGAATAGAAATCCTGTTCCAATATAAGAGAAACGATATTATTTTTAGTGGACAAGCAATTTAGTACAGCTACTGATGATATTATTAAGGTTATAAAATACAGTAGTCTCCCTCTCCCACCCCCATCTATAGGGGTAACATTCCAAGACCCCTATTGAATGTGTGAAACTACGGATAGTATACTACGTTTTTCCCTATACATACATAACTATGATAAAGTTTAATTTATAAATTAGGTACAATGTGAGATTAATAATAACATAGAACAATTATAGCAATATACTGTAATATAAGTTATGTCAGTGGCTTTGGGGACATTATTATTTTTTAAATATGTTTTTTACTGATTTCGAGAGCAAGGGAGAGGGAGAAAAAGATAGAAACATGAATGATGCAAAAGAATCATTGATCGGCTGCTTCCTACACACCTCCTCCTGGGGACCAAGCCTGCAACACAAACTGATGCTGTATCCACTGAGCCAAACTGGCTAGGGCTGGAAACATTAATAAGTAAAATAAGAGTTATGTGCACACAAGCACTGTGATATGAAGACAGTTTATCTGATCCTACACAGCTATTAAGTAACTAGTGAGCAGGGAGCAAATACAGTGTAGATTCACTGGGCTGAGGGATGGCTTGAGGTTCATCATGCTATTCAGGACATGCAGTTTAAAAGTTATGAGTTGTGCTAAGGCCGGTTTGACTCAATGGATAGAGCGTTGGCCTGCGGACTGAAAGGTCCCAGGTTCGATTCCGGTCAAGGGCATATACCTTGGTTGCGGGCACATCCATAGTAGGGGTTGTGCAGGAGGCAGCTGATCGATGTTTCTGGCTCTCTATTCCTCTTCCTTCTTCTCTGTGAAAAATCAATAAAATAAAAAAATAAATAAAAGTTATGAGTTGTGCATTTCTGGAATTTTTAACTTAATATTTCTGGATAGCAGTTGGCTTTGCATAACTGAAACCACAGGAAGCAAAACTGGATAATGGGAGGTGGGGACCAAGTGCGGTTTGCAGGCCAGCCCACACCCCTCGCTTTGTCAGGAAGGACTTCTGGAAGACTATAAATGTTCACCTCCCCAGTGGTTGTTTTGTTGTTTTCCTCCTATTCTTTTAAATCTAAGTACTTATAGGAGACTGTTTTTGAGGTCTCATGTTCTGTTTTTTAAAAATATCTACTCTTAAGTACCCTATTTTTTCACCAGCTATTTGTTAGATTGCTTCTTTAAAACAAATTTGGATGTTTAATAAGAAATTTTAGCACAAATTTCTTATTCTTTACAAGTTCTGTCTGAAGAAAATTTATGGAGCAATAAATATGGTGTTTTAAACATTTTGCTACTTTTGAAAAAATTTTTACATTTAGAAAGATATGTCTTCTCTGCTTCTTCTCACAAAAGTTTACCATAAAAAGAAAAATATACTTTATTTTCTTTCCCATCCCACTCTTTCCTCCTACCCCCCTTTCTTTTTAACTTTCATTGTGGAAAATTTTAAAGCATATGTAAAAGTAGGGAAATAGTATAGTGAACTTTAATGTACCTGTCATCCAACTTCACATTATCAACATGTGGTCATTCCTGTTTCAGCTATACTCCAGCCACTGTCCTTATGTACCTCATTGGATTATATTAAAGAAAATAATTCACATCATTCCATCCTTAAATTCTTCAGTACATGTCTCCATCAGGATTCTTTTATAAAAAATACATAACCGCACAACCTGTGTGGCTCAATGCAAAATGACGTAGTAAACATTTTTTTAAGTTCTGAAATAAAGCCTCGTTCTTCCATGTCCTTACCAACTGTTAGAAATAGGCAGTTGTGGGCTGGCCAGAGGCGAAGCACTGACAGAGTGCCAACAACTCTGTAAGACTGCTGTGTGTGAAAAGAAATGCAGCTGACATCTGTTTTTTTTAGAGCTCTATGTGTACATCAGTCTAGTTTCTTGCTTATATGGTATCGTTAGCGATTCTAAAAGAAGAAAAGGGAAAACTCTACAGACACATACTGTTTTTATATAGATCCTAGAGACCCAGTGCATGAAATTAGTGTACGGGGACAGTCCCTAGGTTTGCCTGCAATCAGAGCCATCTTCCCCAGCTGCCTATAGCCAGCCCCTCCCCCTGCTGCCTCCTACCCCGGTTCCCCATTCGCCATCAGGTGATCAGTGCCTGATGGCCAAGGAAAGGGACCAAGAACTGGTCAATGTGTCTCATAGCGACTGGTCCAGTGGTCATTCTGGTTATTCTGCTGTTACGGTCAATTTGCACATTACCCTTTTATTATATAGGGTAGAGGCGGTGCACAGGTAGGGCTGGCTCACCTGCCCTGAAGAGTGCCCCTGATCAGGTTGGGGGATCTTTGGTGGGCAGTGGGGTCAGCCTGAGCAAGCGGTCACAGGGTTTGCAGGCTGGCCATGCACCCAATTAGGGTGGGGGTCCTCGCTGGGGTTGGGGCTGGTCTGGGCGAGATGCCTTGGTCAGTTTGCAGGCTGGCCATGCCCCCATCGGGGTAGGAGTCCCTCCTGGGGAGTGGGGCTGGCCTGGGTGAGAGGCCTCTGGGTAGTTTGCAGGATGGCCATGCCCCCATCAGGTTGGGGGTTCCCACGAGGGGGGGGGCAGCCTGGGCAAGGGACCGAGTGCGGTTTGCAGGCCAGCCCACACCCCTGGCTTTGTAAGGAAGGCCTTCTGGAAGACATCAGCCTATCCTATCCAATTAGCATATAACCCTTTTATTAGTATAGATATATTTGGTTCCCTCTAAAAGAGCCTTTCTTTAAAATATAGCTTGGCCTTCTCTGCTCAGAGAGAGAAAAAAAGCAAACCACACAGGTCTGTTGGTTCCATCTATTTCTTTTATTATGCAGAACTTTTTTCTTACTCTGTAACTTCTGTGTCATTGTTAAGCAGTTTCTTGAGAGAAACACCTATACTGTTTAGTAATGGCAAATGTCTGAGGATATTTAGAGCAGTTCTTAATCCCTTTTTTTCACAGCCTCTATGTAAAGAGTGATGTTTCTTTCATTCCAAATTAGAGACAGACTCCCATGGACCAGGGACTGTGGTATAGATCCCTGAGATGCTCTCAGTGCCTTGCCCATAGTCCTTCAGCCCCTTTCATTTCTGTGCACACTGGGCAGTTTCTAAATCTTAGCATCTCTGTCTCTGCCTGGGAGCTTTCTCTGCTGACAGCTCCTCTGCCCATTTGGAGGGCAGGTCAGAACTGCCAGGATATTAACACACCCTCTGTAAACAACCTTCAGCCAATATCTGACAGGTTACTCAGCTCTCGTAACCTCATCTGGGATAGATAACTCCAGGCACACGTCTTAACCTACCTTCCCTAGTTCTGCAGCAGGGTTAAGCAAGTTTTCCACAGTGGTACACAGCTACTACCAGTATTCTAAACTCATCTGTTAATTGACTTCTTTCCTCTTCGTGTCTTTCCCCCAATTCTCTTTAAATTTTCTAGGGTCACTTTATAAATAGACTACCTGAACTTTAAAACCTTGTCTCGGAGTCAGCTTCTCTCTCTCTCTCTCTCTCTCTCTCTCTCTCTCTCTCTCTCTCTCTCTCTCTCTCTCTCTCTCTCTCTCTTTAATGAGAGAGAGACCTGATGTGTTCTTTCTTTGATCCTCTGCCTTCTCTCTGAAACTCTGTGCATCTAAATGATTTAAAACCCTAATGCAGTGATCAGCAAACTGTGGCTCGCAAGCCGCTGTTTGCTGCTCTGTTGACTAAGGAGTTTGCTGACCACTGCCCTAATGTAGTAGCTAGGAATACTGCCGGTACAATATACTTTAATAGACCCAAATATCCTAAGACTGAGGTTCAGCTAGATTTTAAATAGGAAGCTAACATGTATAAAAATGGTGTCTTTGGAGCATACCATTTTTTTTATGGCTGTGTCACTGCAAGAATTGCTTTCTCTCCTCTTAATTGTTGCCTGTTTCTGTTGCTTCTCAGGCAATTCCTTTTACCATTCTGAGCACCATCATCTTCCTCAGCTATCTCTCCTCCCACCCTCTATGACTGAGCACACTGCTAATGCCTTCTCTGGGCTTCCATTACAACCTCCCTCAGTCCCAGTGGATAAACATCCCTACCCTTCTCTTCATTTGGACTTCTTTAATTCTGTCATTAACAGTCGTTGCAGTCTGAAGAAGGTTTTTCTCAGATACCACCTCTCGTCCCTATTTCTGACTTATAACCACTAGTTTTTTATATATGAAGGTTCTCTATATTCTAGCCTTTTTGAAATACGTAAAAGCCATTAGAATATAATTTACTGAAGAAGACACGTACAAAGGAAAAATATACTGCATTAACTGAAAAACCTCATTTTTTGGAAATAGTTTCATTTCAAGACTATAAAATTCATGAAAAATAATTCAAATAAATTAACTGCATCACTGATTCAACTGACATTCACTTTCCACACAAGCCATTACTTGCTTCTAACTATTGTCAGAAAACAATATTAAGTGAGAGAAAGAAAAATTAATTGGAGCCTATATAATAAGTTTATCCAACTGTGTGTCTCACAAAGAAAACTAGATTCTCTTCATGTTAAAAAATACATGTTTTAAACTGGAACCATGACTTGTAGTTTTATTTTTTTAACATGTTAGTCTTTAAGAAGTTTAATGTTTCTAATATTGCAGCATTTCTAAACAGTACTGTAACACTTTTGCTTAAAAATTAAAAAAAAAATAATATTAGGAAGGAACCAAAATTACTCAGGGTATATAAGAGATAAGTACAAAAAATTTAATATTGAATCCATGAATTAAAAATCAAAGTCCAGCTACTAATGTTCTATATTTTGTTTTTTATTGTTGACTAGAGGCCTGGTCCACAAAATTAGTGTACTCAGGAGAGGTCCCTTAGCCTGACCTGTGCCCTATCACAGTCTGGGAGCCCTTGGGGGATGTCTAACTGTCTAGAGCCTACAAGGAGCAGGCCTAAGCCAACAATCGGACATCTTTAGTACTGCCATGCATGTGGGAGAGGCTCCCGTTATCACCACTGCGCTCGCCAACCATGAGACTGGCTTCTGTCTCCTGACCACCAAGGGGCAACTCCTGCATTGAGCATCTTCCCCCTGGTGGTCAGTGCATACCATAGCAGTTGGACATTCTGCCATTCGGTCAATTTGCATATTAGCCTTTTATTATATAAGGATAGTACAGTGTTCTATATTTTGATTGAGGTAGTGGTTACATGGATGTGTTCACTTTATGAAAACTCATCAAAGCTATAAATTTATGATTTGTGTATTTTTCTTAAATGTAGATTGCATTTCAATAAAAATATTAAAGAATGTAAAGCACAAATGGAACACACATTTTATTAAAAACCCACCAACAATATCTCTTAGTTGGTTCAAAAAATTAGATCACGTGTATTAAATCATATTGTGTTAGTTTGCTAGGGCTGCCATAATAAAATATCACAGACTAAGTGGTTTAAACAACAAATATATTTTTTCACAGTTCTGGAAACCAGAAGTCCAATATTAAGGTGCTTTCAGATTTAGTTTCTTCTGAGGCCTCTCTCCTGGGCATGCAGATGGCCACTCTCATTCTGCCTCTTTGTATGATTGTTCCTCTGTACATGTATGTATATCTGGTGTGTCTCTGGTTGACCAAGTTTCTTCTTATAAGGACACCAGGCACATTGAATTAGGGCCTCCCTAACTGGAGTTACAGTTTATTATTTCTGCATTGATTAGGGTTTCTCCTGAAGCTGACTCTGTAGGTTATGATATGACATTTGGTTGAGAACCTGGGAATGAAATCTGCAGCACAAGATTATATCTGTTGCATAGTTTACTAGTATACATTATTGTAAAGTAGTGCATGATTTTTTTTTTTAAGTATGTTAGCTTTTAGCATTAGTGTTAAATTGCAAGCATTATCTTTTCTTGATCCTTCAGTTGACATATTGGGAAAAGGGGTATCTAATTGTTTGCATAGTTTCCCACAGAGTTAATTTAGAAACTTGAAGATGATAATATTAGCCAGTTAGGGAACAATGACTGCCCTGCTGGTTAAAGCCTCAGACTCTTCCTTCGCTCTGTCTGCAGGTAGTATTTTATGTAAGTCTTTCTTCATTCATCCCTTACTTACTGTTTCTTAAAAATTGGCCATTCTGTCTTTCACCAGTTCCATTTTTCAGACTACATTTATCTTTCCTAGTTTACTTCACTCCCTTCAAGAGAACTCTAAAACAACATACCAGATGCTTTAGATCCTAAGCAGGTTTTTTTTGCTCAAAACTACAAGGAAACAGAAGAGGATTGTGCCCTTCTCCATCCACCTTCACACTCCTCCATCCCCAAATTGAGGGAGGGAAATATGATACAAAAGTTGATTGTATCTAAGAACTCTGTAAAGTTGTTCCTTTACTTAACTAGTATCTAAATACCCTCCCCATTCCACATTTGCTTAAATATATTATTTTTCTTAGTTGTTCCCATAAGAATTTTTAGTTCGTTTCTAAAAATTAGTTTGGTCGTAATTCCCAGGTAGCTATTTTGGATTTAATCCAGTAGTGATTCTATACCTGAATGAGGGAAATTTGCCTAGTTCACAGGGGTTTCTTTCTTGGTTAGATTTATTCCCTGACCTATGAGTCACCCCCCTTTTCCTTTCTGTGGTCATAGCCCCCACATGTCTCAGAAATGGGTTCTTTGTCCTAGTTTTTTCTTCTTTCAAACTTACTAGACTGACTGAATTCCCTCTTGGTTAACTTGGGTGTATTCCAGGATTTTAAGCCAAGTCTTGAGCTAGTCCAGTGGTCGGCAAACTTCGCTCACGAGCTGCATGTTGCTTGCTCGCAAGCTGCAGTTTGCCGCTCCGTTGACGAATGAGTTTGCCAACCGCTAACCTAGTTTAATTAATCGAACTGCCAGTCTTTCTTTAACAGTATCTTATCTTTTGCAAGGCTTATGTTCTCTTACTGAGTTGCCAGTTTCCAGTCTGAAGGAGGTATCACACAGTGGCCAAAAGCTTGGCACTTTGGAAGTGGCTTACTAGCTGTGTGACTATGGCAAGTTGTTTAACTCCATGGATCTGTTCACTAATCTGTAAAACAGGGGTTCTTCCCAGCTCTTACCTCTTATGATTAACAGGCATCTCAAAATAGCAGTGATTAAACATATTTTTCTTTGTAAAGGAAATTCTGATGTTAGAAATCCAGTTCTGGGATGGCGATTCCATGATTATTAGCACTGTCTGCTATCATTAGTTTGAGGCTTCCATCCTGAAGGTGATACAAATTGACTTCTGCAATTATAATCATCACATCCACATTCTAGGCAGCAAAATAGAAGCAATAGAACAAAGCAAGAGGTTCGCCTGGCTTTGTAACCCTTTACAAAAGCATATCCAGAAGTTACACCTTATGAGTTTTTGCATATATTCCCGTGGTCAGCCACAGAACACTGGGAAATACAGGCTTTTATTTGGATAAAATTGCCACACTGAACCAGGATTCAGTTACTAATAAAGCAGAGAAGAAAGAATACTGGATTAATTATCAGTCTCTGGACTTCACTTTTTTAAAAAAATATATTTTATTGATTTTTCACAGAGAGGAAGGGAAAGGGATAGAAAGCCAGAAAAATCGATGAGAGAGAGACATCGATCAGCCACCTCCTGCATGCCCCCCACTTTGAGGATGTGCCCGCAAACAATGTACATGCCCTTGACCGGAATCAAACCGGGGACCTTTCAGGCCCAAGCCCGATGCTCTATCCACTGAGCCAAGCCGATTTCGGCTGCACTTCACTTTAAAGGATAATGCATGTAAATACTGAGCTCTGTGCCTGAAACTTAGTAACAAACACCTCAGCAAATGCCAGGCATTTTTATAATCTCAGATTATCAGCACATACCACTTTTTCTTATTTTTCCATGCATTCATATTCTTTACCAAGGAAGTGACTTTTATAATTCCTGAAACAGAAACAGCCATAGATAATTTCTTTGAAGCGAAAAGGTACAAAATAGTAGTTGTTCTCTTGTTGGAAAACCATTCATTTCTGTAGAAGAGGTTTCAGTGTTTTTACTTATTTAGCAATTCTTAACGTTGGTGGAGTTGATATGTCTCTTTTTACTTTGATTTTTAAATTCTCAGCCACTTTTCTTTCCCATTGTCTTAAACCAAAAAGACCATTGTTTGGTACATATTAAGATAAAGAGAATTAAAAGTAATTCTACTTAAAATATTTGATTATATCCTTTAGTTATATTTAGTCTTAGTATGATACTGAATGAAGACTGGAAATGCTTTTACTTAATGCTTAGTGCTGGCTTCATCAAACACCTAGCTGTTAACTGTTAAGTTTTTATGTCTAGCTTTCTATATACCCATCATTTAGTAAATTTTACAATATATAATTTTTGTTCTTTTATTAGCAAGAGATAGATAAAACTTCGTTTCTTGCCTCTTAAGTACAATCAATCTTACCCTATCTAATAAAAGAGTAATATTCAAATTGACTGTACCTCTGCTACGCCTACCAGCCAATCAGAGCAAGTATGCAAATTAACCCAACCAAGATGGCTACGGCCACAGAGAGAGCAGGAGAGAGGCTCGGATTGCCCCTAGTTATGGAGGAAGCCAAACTTTCCACAAAGCTGGCCGGTGGAGGCCTCCACTTAACGCAACAAAGTGTCAGTGGTGCAAGCAGAAGGCTTGGCTCTGCTCCACACTACAAAGTTTCAATTGTACAAGATAAATAAATCCCAGATACCAGGGTCTCTGCTTGGGTCTCTGGGGGGTGTGGCTGGCTTGTAAAACAACACAGGCCCCTTGCCCAGGACACCCCATGCCCCAAGGTAACACCGACCCTGATTCAGGACACCCTTCAGGGCAAACCAGCCAGTCCCCACCTGTGCACCAGGCCTCTATCCTATCTAATAAAAGAGTAATATGCAGATAGACCATCACTCCAACACACAAGATGACTGCCCCCATGTGGACACAAGATGGTCACCACAAGATGGCCAGCAGGGGAGGGAAGTTGGGGGTGATTGGGCCTTCAGGGAAGGGCAGTTGGGGGTGACCAGGCCCACAGGGTAGGACAGTTAGGGACAAACAGGCCTTCAGAGGAGGGCAATTAGGGGTGACCAGGCCCATAGGGTAGGGCAGTTAGGGGCAAACAGGCTGGCAGGGGAACAGTTAGGCATCAATCAGGCTGTCAGGGGGGGCAATTAGGGGGTGATCAGGCTGTCAGGCAGAAGCGGTTAGAGGCAGTCAGGAAGGCAGGCATGTGAGTAGTTGGGAGCCAGCAGTCTTGGATTATGAGAGGGATGTCCAATTGGGCCTAAACAGTCAGTTGGACATCCCTCCAGGGGTCCCAGATTGGAGAAAGAGCAGGCTGGGCTGAAGGACACCTAGTCTATAATAATAAAAAGGTAATATGCTAATTAGACTGGACATCATTCCTGACTTGGCTGGGGTCCCTGTCTGCAGGTGGCCCGAGGGAAACCAGCCAGGGTCCTGGGTGTCTGTGGGTGGCTGGAGGAGGAAAGCAGCCCAGTTCCTGGGTGCCAGAGAGAAACTGGTGCCCAGCAGCCAGGGAAAGGAAGGCCTACCCTTGCAAGAATTTTTATGCATTAGGCCTCTAATATCCAAATAATCTAAACGTTGATAAGATAAAAGAAGAGAAGTTATATTTACCTGAGAACCAAAAAATAACTTCTGCTTACAGTTTTTAAGATAGCTAAATATTTATGTATGGAATTACAGTGCATTATTTTTTGGCTGTGTTGTAACAAGTGAACATTTATCACAGATGTCTATGGTTGAATTTTTTTGGTTTTAGAAATCAGTCACTGTGACTTTTAGATTCTTTTGTTTGCTGTTTCTCTTCCATGATCATCAAACCTTAATAATTATTTGTGCATACAGCTAAGCAGAAGTTATACAATCTTTTTCTTTCTATAAGAGCTTTTTTAAAATATCTATACATAGAGAGGAAAAGTATGTAAAAATGTTATAATATATGATCATGGGTGTCTGCATGCATACTTATTTCTAACATGTATTTTCCCCAGAAAATAAATATAAATAAAAATTTATCAAATAGAATGCTACGTAAAGTAAATGCTAAATGCTCTAGTTTTTTTTTAAACCGAATTAAGTCATAGAAAGTTACCAAATTCAAGCAACAATTGAGATGAAAGTTAGTATCATTTAAAACCTCTTAGCCTGGAGAAAAAAATAGCGGAGGAATAGATGGACATGTCCAGAGCCTTGTCGCTGAGCAAACAGAACAGCTGAGGGTCACACAGGGAGTGTTTGTTCCAACTTAAGGGATAGTTATTCTCCAAAAGAAGGTGAGGGACTGCTGCACAGGGCTCCCCTGACCAGGCAGCTCCACTGCTGCGGGGATTTTGCTCCCGGAGCCACCAGTGCAGGTGAGGACACCATGCCATTTTGAAAGGGAAAGTGGGTGTTTACAGAAGCCTGAAAAGCTACAGCTGCAGCACCCACCGAACAGCTACAAGCCAGAACACAGCTCCCCAATTAGCGCAAACATGCAGATTCAGAGGAGCTCTCCACGCCACATGGAAAGGTCAGATTTCGTCTGGGATAAGGTAGGATCTCTGGTCCCGCAGAACACAACGGTGCACACTATGGGAGATGGACCAGGGGAAAGCTGCACCTAGCGAAATCCATAGCTGTTGGGGCTGGTGTGATACGTGAATGAGGAAGGGGATCTTAAGAGCTACTAACAGAAGGGATCTCTAGAAAGCAATCCATTTTGATCTGAGGTAGAAGGGACAGCCTGGGAGTTATTAAAATGTGCCAGAGTGGGGAAAGAAGACTGTACAGACTTGTGCTCTTTCCTCTTCAGATCCTTGCTTCTAATTGCTCAGCCCAATACATAGGATCACCCAATTGGGGACATCCTAAGAGACTGCAGGGGAAAGTTGTTTTTCTGGAACCTGAGAACCAACCCACTCCTGCAAACCAGTATTGAGTGCCACAAGGAAAGCAGGATCTAAGGACAGGATAGAGAGGACCTATAGTCTCGAAGGTTAATCCTGAAACACTGCCACTGAGCGGCTGACTCACAAATTGACTCTTGTGTAATCAAAAAGAATAGAGATTAAGATACACAGCCTGCTTAAAAACCAGGACTGGCTTACAACACTAAGTAGCAGTGGCACGCAGGGAACTGCAATACTGTCCTGACTGGGAAACAGGCATGCTGAACAGAACAATAGAGGAAATGAAGGACCTTCACTACTGCACAATTCTATTCTTTTATTTTTTATTTTTTTAATTTTTAATTTTTTCATCTTTAAGTAAAAAACTAATTTTTATTCTTTTTCCCTCAGTTGATTTTACCTTTTTAATTATATTTTTCTTTTCAATCAGTATTACTACTATTTTACTTTTTGGGGGGGAAAAAGTGTCATTTTCTTTTACTTTGGGGTTAGAGTTCTACATTCTATTTTCATCTTTCCTTTAGCATCACTTTACTCTATCTCAACTCTACCGTTATGCCATCACTCTCTTCCTAACTTTTCCCATTTTGTTGTCCTGTTTCTCTTACCCTTTTCCTATTTTAGATTTTCCCTATTCTTTCTTTTTACCTGGTTAAAATTTCACCCCACTTATATATCTAATTTCCAATTCCCTGCTCCAAGTTCATACACAGCTCTCTCTTCTCTGCCTTCACCACCAAAAAAACTGTTTTTCTCTATGTCCTTTGTTGTTTGCTTGAACGTTGACAATATCGATTTGTTATACCTTTTTGTAAGATTGTTTTGCTTATTCTTGTTTTATTTTCCTTTTTGTTTGCTTTGTTTTTGTTTGTTTTTTATCTCTGTTTTCCCTCGCCTTCCTTGATATTAGTTGTTATTTGTTGTTTGTATTAATATCCAGGTACTTGATGTCAGCACTTGTTGGGATTAGTGGCTGTTCAATTGTAATTTTCTCCTCACATATATAATTTGTTCCCCTTTTCTTTATTATTCTCTTTCTCTCTTACTTTTTTTTCTTCTTTCTTTTTCTCCATTTTCCCAATTTCATTTTGGTTCTTTTTTTTTCTCTGTTTTCCTCCTTTATCTCTTCTTCTTTCTCTACTTTCTCCTAATTTGTCTCTCTCTGGAAGTAACCTTATTTGTGGTTATTAATATTATGAATACATTTCTCTTCAGTGCTTTGTGCGTTTTACCTGGTTGTGTTGTATTTTGTGCCTTTAAATCAATGCAGGAGAGAGAGAACTATATAACCAGACACCCAGAGAAGAGAGAACATGGGTAGAGCAAGAAACAGCCCACATATCAAAGAAAAACAGGCATCACCAGAAAAGGAATTAAATTAAATGGAGGCAAGCAACTTGCCAGAGAAAGAATTCAGAGAAATGGTCATAAGGTGGCTGAAAAGAATGGAAGACACATTTGACAATACGAGTAAGAATCAAGAGGAAATAAAGGAGAACCAAGAGGAAATGAAGAAGAATCAAGGAGAAATGAAAAATTACATCATTGCTGTAAAGAACTCAATAGAAGGTATCAAAAGTAGATTAGAAGAAGTAGAGGACCGCATAAGTGAGCTAGAAGACAAGGTAGGAAAAAATACTCAAGTAGAGCAATTTCTAGAAAAAATAATTAAAAAGCAGGAGGAGGGCCTAAGGGAACTTTGGGATAACATAAAACAAAACAACATCCACATAATAGGGGTCCCAGAAGAAGAGGAAACTGAGTAAGGAATGGAAAAACTGTTTGAAGAAATAATGGCAGAAAACTTCCCTGATAAAGGGAAGAAAAAACCCACATGAATGCAAGAAGCTCACAGAGTCCCAAGCAAAATGATCCCCAAAAGACCGACACCAAGGCATTTTATACTTAAATTGGCAGACACCAACAACAAAGTAAGAATCTTAAAAGCGGCCAGAGAGAGACCAAAAGTTACCTATCAACTGATTTCTCAACAGAAACTCATCGGGGCAGAAGGGAATGAAATGAAATATACAAAGTCATGCAAAGGAAGGGTCTGAATCCATGAATACTGTACCCTGCAAGGCTTTCAATCAAAATTGAAGGTGAAATCAGAAGCTTCACAGACAAAAAAAGGACTAAGGGAATATATTACCACCAAACCAGCAATGCAAGAAATGCGAAAGGGTCTGATGTAAAAAAAAGAAATAGGAAGCGAAAAAGGAACACAGGGGTGAAGAATAAAAATGGCAACAAATAAGTACCTATCAATAATAACTTTAATGTAAATGATTAAATGCTCCAATCAAAAGACATAGGGTAATGGATTGGATGAGAAAACATGACCCATATATCTGCTGTCTATAAGGAACCCACCACAAAAAGAAAGACGCACACAGACTGAAGGTGAATGGATGGAAAAAGATTTTTCAGGCAAATCAAAATGAAAAAAAAAATTGGGATAACAATACTTATATCTAACAAATTAGATCTCAAAGTGAAGGACATAACAAGAGATAAGGAAGGCCACTTCATAATACTAAAGGGAGCAATCCAACAAGAAGAAATAACTCTGGTAAACATATATACACCCAATACATGAGCACCTAAATACATAAAAAAAACTCCTGGAGGATATCAAGGGAGAGATTGACAGCAATACAATCATAGTAGGAGACTTTAATACCCCACTATCACCATTAGACAAGTTCTCTAAACAAAAAATCAGCAAAAGAGCCAAAACCAGTTTGGCTCAGTGAATAGAGTGTCAGCCTGCGGACTGAAGGGTCCCAGGTTCAATTCCGGTGAAGGGCATGTATCCTGGTTTTGGGCACATCCCCAATTGGGGGCATGCAGGAGGCAGCTGATCGATGTCTCTCTCATTGATGTTTCTAACTCTCTATCCCTCTCCCTTCCTCTCTGTAAAATATCAATAACATATATTTTTGAAAAAAATCAGGAAACATCAATCCCAAATGACTCACTAGACCGGATGGAATTAATTGACATCTTCAGAACATTTCACAAAGCCACAGAATATATATTCTTCTCAAGTGCACATGGGTCATTTTCAAAGATAGACCATATGTTCATAGGGTCATAGGCAAAGTCTCTTCAAATTCAAGAAGATAGAAATCATATCAAGCATTTTCTCAGATCACAGTGGCATAAAACTGGAAATCAACTACAATAAAAACAATCCAAAGAAATCAAACACATGGAGACTAAACAGCATGCTATTAAACAATGACTGGGTAACCAGAGAGATCAAGGAAGAAATAAAAAACATCATGGCAGCAAATGAAAATGAAACACAACAATATAAAATCTCTGGGACACAGTAAAAGCATTCTTGAGAGGGAATTTCATAGCTCTACAAAGTCTCCTGCAAAAAAAACAAGAAACAATGGTAATAAATTACCTAATGCTACAAATCAAAGAGCTAGAAGGAAAGCAACAAGAAAAGCCCAGTGTAAGCAGAAGAAAGGAAATAGTAAAGATCTGAGCAGAGATAAACGACAGAGAGACCAAAGAAACAATTCAAAAGATCAACAAAACCAAGAGCTGATTCTTTGAAAGGATAAATAAGATTGATGAACCTCTAGCCAGACTCACCAAGAAGCAAACAGAGAGGGTCCAAATAAACAAAATCAGAAATGATAAGAGGAGAAATAACAACAGACCCCACTGAAATACAAAGGATTGTTAAAAAATACTATGAACATCTCTACTCCAACAAACGTCAACATGGAGGAAATGGGCATATTCCTAGAAAAGTATAACCTTCCAAAACTCAATCAGGAAGAATCTGAACATCTCAATAGGCCAATAACTATAGAAGAAATTGAAGCAGACATCAAAAAGCTTACAGCAAACAAAAGCTCAGGGCCAGATGGCTACGTGGCAGAGTTTTAACAAACATTCAAGGAAGACTTAAAACCTATCTTCTTCAGGCTATTCCAAAAAATTCAAGAAGAAAGAACACTTCCAAACACCTTCCATGAAGCCAGCATCACAAAACCAGGTAAAGACAACACAATGAAAGAAAATTACAAGACAATATCCTTCATGAATATAGATGCCACAACCTCAAAAAAATTCTAGCAAATCGATTCTGCAGTACATCAGAAAGATCATACACCATGACCAATAGGATTTATCCCAGGCATGCAAGGATGGTACAATATATGCAAATCAATAAATGTGATACATCACATAAACTATTTGAAGGATAAAAATCACATAGTCATATCAATTGATACAGAAAAAGCATTTGACAAATCCCAACACCCTTTCTTGATAAAAACTCATCAAGATGGGAGTAGAAGGTTCATACCTCAACACCATAAGAGCCATGTCATAAACCCACAGCTAACATCATACTCAATGGTCAAAAACTAAAACCCTTTTCCCTAAGAACAGGAACAAGACAGGGATGTCCACTCTTACCACTCTTGTTCAACATAGTACTGGAAGTATTAGCCATTATAGCCATTATAATTACACAAGAAGAAGTAAAGCTGTCTTTATTTGCAGATGACATACTGTACATAAAAACCCCAAAAGACTCCATTAAAAAACTAATAAACTTAATAAATGAATTCGGCAATGTAGCAGGATACAAAATACTAGAGGAATCCACAGGCCGCACAATCTCAGACATATTCCGAAGGAATTTCTTCACTGATACTGCTCCAAGAGCAATGGAAGCTAAAGAGAAAATAAGTGAACTTATAAAAAGAGAGACTAAAAAAGCAATCCCATTTACCATCACACCAAAAAAATTAAGATACCTAGGAATAAAGTTAACTAAGTAGGTAAAAGATCTATTTGCGAAAAACTACAGGACACTGATAAAAGAGATAGAAGAAGATATAAACAGATGGAAGAGCATACCATGCTCATGGATTGGGAGAATCAACATTGTTAAAATGTCCATACTACCCAAAGCACTCTATAGATTAAATGCACTCTCCATTAAAATACCAACGACATATTTCACAGACCATTGAAAGAACTCCGCAAAGATTCATCTAAAATAAGATTACAAGCTGTATTACAAAGCCACTATTCTCAAAACAGTGTTGTAGTGGCAGAACAGACACATAGACCAATGGAATAGAATAGAGAATCCAGATATCAACCCAAACCACTATTCTCAATTAATATTTGACAAAGGAGGCATGAATATACAATGGAGTCAAGAGAGCTTCTTCAATAAATGGTGTTGGGAAAATTGGACAGATACATGCAAAAAATGAAACTAGACCACCAACTTACACCAAATACAAAAATAAACTCAAAATGGATCAAGGACTTAAACATAAGACTGGAAACCATAAAAATACTAGAGGAATCCATAGGCAGCAAAATCTCTGACATATGCTTCTCCAATATCTACAGCCAACTTACACAACTTAATACAAGAACGATAAATGATCCAATAAAAAATGGGCAACAGACCCAAATAGAATATTTTCAAAAGAAAACAGAAGGAATGCCAAGAGGCACATGAAAACATGCTCAAAGTCACTAGTTATCCGAGAGATGCAGATCAAAACGACAATGCGATACCATTTCACACCTGTCAGAATGGCAATCATCAACAAATCAAGAAATGACAAGTGTTGGAGAGGATGTGGAGAAAAAGGAACCCTCGTGCACTGCTATTGGGAATGCAATCTGGTGCCCCCAATGTGGAGAACAGTATGGAGTTTCCTCAAAAAACTGAAATTGAACTCCCATTTGTCCCATCATTCCCACTCCTAGGAATATATCCTAAGAAACTAGAAACGCCAATCAGAAAGGATTTATGTACCCGTATGTTCATAACAGTACAATTTACAATAGCTGTGACTTGGAAACAGCCTAGGTACCCATCAGCAGATGAGTGGATCAGAAAAATATGGTACATCTACACTATGGAATACTATGCTGCCATAAAAAAAGAATTCTTACCATTTGCAGCAACCTGGATGGAACTGGAGAGTATTATGCTAAGTGAAATAAGCCAGTGAATGAAAGAAAAATAGCACAGGATCTCACTTATTTATGGGTAATAAAGAACATTATAAACTGATGAACAAAAAGATAGATACAGCGGCAGTAAAGCATCAGACACACTGTCAAATTATAGTGGGAAGGTTAGGGAGAAGCGGTGTAGATAAGAGATCAACCGAAGGACTTGTATGCATGCATATAAGCATAACCAATGGACACAAGACACTGGTGGAGGATAGTTAGGGGGTGGGCAATGGGAAGATAATGTATACATGTAATACATTAATAAAAAATTTTAAAAATAGAAAACAAAAACTCTTAGCCTTAAAAATTAATCAATAAACATCTGTCATGATGCAAAACCAGTGGGGGTGGAATTAAGAAAAAATCAGTATACTTGCTCAATTTTATTGTAATGTAAAAAAATAGGTACTAAACATCCTAGAGAACAGCAATCAAAATTACTTTTGAAAAGTTGGGTCTATCTTCAAAAAGGAATTTTTAAAACTTAATCGTGTATTGTTATTTTTTAAAAGATATATCCATACTAAAACTTGCTTTTAAATGTCACTGAATACTCTAGAATCTTGGTTTGGATAAACTTGTCATACTATTTATATGATACTTCTGGTGTTGTATCATTTGGTGAATTTATATTTTATGCTAGAGAATAATTTTTAAAGTTATATAATTAAGAAACATATTATTATCTCACTCTTTTAATATCCAATTCAGTATTTTTTCTCAAATGACTCCAATAAAAGTAGTTTCCACATTTATATACAAAAGGCTTAATGTACACTTTTGCATTGTTAGGAAATTTATTAAATGTAGGTAACTTACAATAGTTTATAATATTCATATCAGTAATTTCTATTACTTGATAGAAATTCTTGAATTATGTATTTCTAGCAAGAGAATTAGGAATACAATCATCACTTTATAAATTATTTTAGGCAAGTTTAAAATTTTATCTTAGATATTTCTCTCTTCCTAGTATACTTGTCTTTTTCTTTCTTTTTTTTTTAATATATTTTTATTGATTTCTGAGAGGAAGGGAGGAGGGAAAAATATCAATGAGAAGAATCATTGATTAGCTGCCCCTTGCATTCCCCCTACTGGAGATCAAGCCCACAACTCGGGCATGTGCCCTTGACCGAAATCGAACCCGGTACTCTTTAGTCTGTTGGCTTACACTTTATCCATTGATCTAAACTGGCTAGGGCCAGTATACCTTTCTTTATCGCTACTCTCTGGGTGTTTGTTCACAGAAGCAAATTAATTTTAATATTAGTTTAAGCAAAATATGGTTAGGATATCGACTACAGAAGTAGCCATTATATATTTCAAAGCTAAATACAAGTAATTTCTAAGTTGTATTCTGTTTTGGGAACTAGAGGCCCAGTGTACAAAATTTGTGTACAGGTGGGGAGAGTGGTTTCTCAGCCCAGCCTGCACCCTGTAGCAGTCACCCTCAGGGGATGTCTGACTAATGGCTCATCCTTTGCGCTGTTTCCGTGGCTGCTAGGCTAGGCTCACCAGCTGTGAGACCAGCTTGTGGCTAAGCAGCGGAGGCTCCCTCTGTGGGAGGTGCACTGACCAACATGAGGCAGCTCCTTGTGTTAAGCCTCTGCCCCTTGGTGGTCAATGCAAGTCATAGCAATCAGTTGTTCCGTTGTTCGGTCAGTTTGCATATTAGCCTTTTATTATATGGGGCAATTATGATTCAGATACTCTTTTTTAAAATTCTTTATTGTTTAAAGTATTATATACGAATCCTTTCCCCTCCCCAATTGACCTCTCCCCGTTCCCCCCCACCAGCATATGCCCTCACCCACTACTGACTATGTCCTTGGGTTATGCTTATATGCATCCATACAAGTCCTTTGTTTGATCTCTCAAACTCCCCCCTAACCCCCCACCTTCCCCCTGAGATTGAATGGTTTGCCTCTATGTCTCTGGATCTATTTTAGCTCATCAGTTTATGTTGTTCAGATACTCTAATTTTAACCTTGATTGACATCGTTGCAATTTAAGACAGTAAAGCACAATTTAGTAGATAGGGGTATCTTTAAGATTGTGTTATCAGATATATTACTGCTTATTGATTTTAAATTGCTGAAGAAGCAGCTGCAATGATAATTTTGTTCTTAATGGTTTTGTACATGAAGCTAGAGAAGATGAAGTCCCAAGAAACTTCATATGTAGTTTTAAATTAATACAAATGAAAACTGTATTAGCCTGTAGCAATTTAAAGTGTATTCTGTATCTTATATTATTCATCACAGTATTAAGCTTGTGTTAAAAGTTATCCATTCTGTTTATGCCCAAGTTGAATGTCTAATTAATGTGTATGTGCATTTTTGTGCCTATTCATGGTTCTGTCATGAATATACACAGGATAATAATCCGTGCTTATTGAAAGTCTGTGATGGGGGAGGCACTATACAGATAATTTAGAATTTAATTTAAGCTTTATCAAAACTCTATCAGTAAATCATTATTATCTCCATTTCACTATGAGGATGTTAAAAATCTTGGCTCAGTGTTAAGCATTGACCTATGAACCAGGAGTTCACGGTTCGATTTCCCATCTGGATTGTGGGCTTGATCCTCAGTGTGGGGCATGTAGTAGACAGCTAATCAGTGATTCTCTTTCATCATTGATATTTCTATCTCTCTCTGTTCCTCTCTGTAATCAATAAATATATATATATATATTTTAAAATCTTGATTACAGTCCTGAAACCTAGTAATTGTAGGTTAGTGGAAGTTAATTGTATTTAATCCCTGACTCCAGAACTCATATATGTTTCACTGTGATGTATATTTTTCTTCATAATGTATCAGTTCTGTTGACTATACAAGTCATAAAAAGTTAACTTCATTTTCACTTAACCTGATATGTGAAAATCTAGATTAACCAACAGACAGATTTGGGATATTCTTTGTTCTTGAGAAATGATTCATGTCATTTTCTTTAAAAAACATCACATTAAAAATATTATTTGCTTTCCCAAAATTAAACTTTTCACTCAGATTTTAAGAGTACTGCATTATGCCCTGGCTGCTGACTCAGTGATTAGAGCATTGGCCTTTGCACTGAAGGGTCTCAGGTTCTATTCAAAGTCCAGGGCGCCTACCTTGATTGCAGGTTGATCCCTGGCCCTGGTTGGGGCAAGTGTGGGAGGAAACCAGTTGCTGTATCTTCTCTCCTCTCTCTCTCTCTCTCTCTCTCTCTCTCTCTTTCTCTCTCTCTCTCTCTCTCTCTCTCTCTCTCTCTTATTCTCCCCCCCCACTTACCTATTCCTCTTTTTCTATCCCACTCCCTCATTCACTCCCTTCCATTTTTTCTAAAAAAAATCAAAATCAATGGGAAAAATGTCAAGTGAAGATTAACAATAAAAAGAATACTTGCATTGTGAAGTGATTTTTATGAAGTGAGGCAAACCTGTATTTTACTATTCTGTGTTCAGCGCATACTTTATGAATGCCTATGTTATGCCAGTTTGTAGGTGTTAGAGATATAAGTGCCTACAAAAGCAGACATGGTTCCTGCTGACTCTGAAACTAGTGTATGTGGATTTCAAGTCTTGATGCCACCTTTACCTCCTGATAAGTGTATGATCTCAGCAGGTTCTTAGCCTTCTAAGCCTCTGTTTCATCTGTAAGAAGGAAAGAATAATAGTACCTTTCTTAGGGTCAATTGAGGTTTAATTGAAATAATGTATATTAAGTTGACATGTGATAAAACAGTAAGTGTTATCTTTTATTGTCATCTTAAATATAACATTTGAAGTAGAAGTAATTTTCTTTTAAAGAAGAAACTGAACCAGTTTAATCAGTATCATCATCATCTTCAGTCTGGTATAGTAGTCATCTTGAATTATTTGAAAAGTCTCATAAATGTTTCATTTGTTCTACTTCCATATACATTTTAGAAATATAGTACACCATAGCCATGTTTTATTTTTTATATTTTATGGACAGTGCTATAATCACTCTTAGATATTTCCAATGCAAGAGTATATATGATGGGCTCATGGCAGATATAGTAACCTACTTTTTATTACCCGTTTTTTGCTGTGGCGGGGAGGGTGGAGATAAAGAGTCACTGTGATTTATTCTTTGGAGAAAAGATTTGAGGAAGAAATTCTTCAGTGACTGCAAACAAAAATATTATTATAGTCTTACTCTGACTTACAATTGGCATTTTTTATGATTTCTTGAAGTTTGTTGGTGTTTTTTTTTTTTTTTTTTTGTGTGTGTGTGTGTGTGTGTGTGTGTGTGTGTGTGTAATCCTCACTGAGGATATTTTCCAGTGGTTTTAGAGAGACTGGAAAAGAGAGATGTGTCACAGAGAGAAACATCGATGTGAGAGAAACACACCAATTGGTTGCTTCCAGTATGTGCCAGGACCCCCAATGAGCTAAACCAGCTAGGGCTCTTGAGTTTCTTAAATGGAAAGAATTTCCAGATATTCTTAGAAAACAATAACACTTAAAAGTAGATATTTTCTACACTTACAGCACAATATAATTATGTAAGTCCAACTGCAAGTAATTTTTAATTTTAACAGATACATTTATAAAAAATTATACAAGAGTGTTCTACCTAGGCAAATTTACTTTTAGATTATCACATTGTTTTAGGATATCATGATTTATTAAAAGCTTGAGGAGCAATTAAGTATACCAAATACAGCCCTGGCTGGGTGGCTCTATTGGCTGGGGCATCATCATCCTGTACACCAAAAGGTTGTGGATTCGATCCCCAGTTGGGGAGCATATGGGAGGCAACCAATTGATATTTCTCTCTCTCCCTTCCTATCTTTCTAACAGTCAACAAACACATCTTTGGGTGAGGATTTAAAACATTTTTAAGTGTATCCAGATATAATTTTTTTAGAGCCAGACATAAAAATTAATGACAAATTTCTTTAAGAAATGGTTTCCATCAACATTAAGTTGTTATAACAGTTAAATTCTCATTTGTGAATTGATGCAAAACCTTACTTATAATACTTCAAAGGAGATTTGTTCAGTTATCTCCTGTAAAAAGATATGTCAGGGCTATTTTTATTATCTGTTATGAAATTCTATTAGAGAAAATCTTGCTTTGACATTAAATCACTACAATGTTTTTTATTACCAAAGTTCAAATGCCAAAGAAAAGTCAAGTCATAAGCTGAGTAGTTATATAAATAGTTCAATTTCTAAACTGTAAAAGTAGACTTCACTATTTTTCCTATTTTCATAGTTCCTTTAAATCCTAATTTAAAAGTACATTAAATTTTCAAGTACATAAGAGAAAAGTTGATGTTTTCATTGAAGCATTTTCTTTCTTGATATACATAAAATTATATGATTGTTTTGAAGTGTATTGTGGTTTTTATAATGTGGGTTTTAAAAAATTCTTTATATAATAGGTTTTAAAATATTTTTCCTAATATGTACAGCCACTTTTGTGTTATCTTAAATTTTGTAACTGGAAGACAGATTAGCTTTGTTGCTAATTCTAATTTTATATGTGTAAGCCAATTTTTGGTACATATGCTAATTTATGTAATCTCAGGAAAGATTTTCAGAAATATTTTGTTAAAATTTATTTAAAAATTAAGATTTAGTTGCAAGTTTTAATGGTTAAATTTGAAAGGAACAAATTTAAGATATAATTTGTTCTTAGAATACAAAGTAAATGGTATAGAAATGACTAGCTGTTATTTGGGAGGGGAAAAATGCACTCTCATTTAAGGTGAGTTTCTACATTATTTCATTGAGGTAGCTGTATATAAAACTTAATTTTTAAAAAAACAGCTTCTTAGTTATGATGTAAAAAAATTAAATACAACTCAGTAAATAAGAATAATGGGTAGTGATGTTCATTTAGTATTGTTGAACTTGAAAAATTAATAGATAAGGTGATTCTGAAAATGAACTCCTGCCTGTATTATTCTAATCCATACTCTGTTGAGATGAAGTTATTTGGGCTGTGTTGGAGCTTAGCCTACAAAGAAGTAAATTTACTGATTTTTGTCACTTGCAAGACCATCCAGTTACTAGCTTGCCAGTTCATTATACCCATGCATAGTATTGTGTGAAATCATCAAGTGGTACTATTTGTTTTAAAGTGACACATGTAACTTTTTATTATAATGATTAATGCAAGCAAAGAAGCTAGTAGTGCTTTTATTTTTATTTTTTATTTTCAGCAAGCAGTTTTCTAGGAATCTTCAGCAATATATCAATTCAGCTATAATTCAAGTAGTTAATACAGAAACTATAAATGAGCTTTTGGTGCCTACCATTAAAAATTAAATTAATAGCTTTAATGCCTTCTTACAGTTTTTTTGGTTTCACTATGCTATGCTTTAGTAAATCTGCATATCTGTTTTTTCTCTCAATGGTTATTTTTAACAGTTCAGTTTCTTTGTAGATTTTTGCTATAGTAAAAAGGATTTTAAATCTTGTAGCCCCTTCAAATATTTTATTACCATTTACTTGAATGATAATTTACATACTTGTTTATTGTAGAAGTATTCAAGACATTTTGATTAAAAGACAGCTTAAGGAAAAATAAACAAATACAGACATTCAGTCTTTATTTACAATATATAGAAGATCACTGTTTTCATTTTAAGTGTAAGAGTCTGATCAGCAGGAAACACTAGAGAAGGACATTTTTAGCAATAGAATTTACATACCGTTAGCTCACAGTATTTGATTAGCGGCAGGGCTCTCAATACAGAGCTAGCTAGGCACATTATTTGGGATGCCTTTAATGCTGTAGTTTTCCGAAGCTTGCTGGCTGCATGCTTGTTGCCTTTGTTTGTGACACAGGTAATTACTTGATAAAATGAAGTGCATCGCTGTGAACAATTGACCCTTTGGAACAGTCCAGGCTGGTCAGCAGTCTGAAACCACACTTTAAAGCCATCATTATAGCCTCAAACTTAAGAGTTTCCAAGGTACAGACAAAGGTGTTGTCTTCCTTTAGTACAAGTCGAGTGCCATTTTCAGACTTTATGAAGTATTTAAATTGAATGATATTTGATGAAATTGAAAACTCCTCTGGAAAACCATCCAGCCTGCTTTTGGACACCAAAACAATGCGAGATTTGATTTTTGATATGAAGTCAGGGGCATTACAGAAGATTCTGAGTCCTTGTGAGCGATCATGGTTATCTGTTATTTCCAAGAAAGTAGTCTCTCTGGATGTTAGTTGTTCTTTCTCCCACCTGGATTTCACTTCCTCTGCCAGTCCCTTGAGCTGAAAGAATTCTGCTTCTTGTGCGAGAAGTTGATTTTCTCGAAACCCTTCGGGTAGTAGAAGTTCTCCATTTCGTAGGAAGTTTAGGACATGCCTGAAGAGGAGCCCATCCCTGTCTATGAAATAATGGCCATCAGCATCAAATGGGCAGAGGATTTTTCCATTTACTATACCTTCAAGGAAAGTGTCGGGGTACTTGGTCAGTGTTTGCTTTTGAGTAATGTATAAATATCCACCAACGTTGAGGGTCATCAGTGAAGATTTGCAGTTCTTTCCTTGGTCAGCATCTTCCAGGCTGTTGTGTTTCCCTTCATATTCCTTTTCTTTATCTCTTCTGTTTACTTTACACTCCATTTTGGAAAATGCTATTTCAGCTTGTTCTTCTTGGATTTGAAATTTTTACAGAAACTGCCTCACAAACACGCCTTTATTCAGCTGCAGCCTGGTGATGGAATGGAAGTGCTGGCAGCATCGCTTGCTCTGTCAGCTCGGTTTTGCAGTAGGTGGCGTATCAGCTATGTATGCAGGAGCTCTCTGGAGTAAGGCGAGGAAAAAAAAAGATAATTTGCATTTAACTGTATCAGGGAAGGAATTTCTTGTGAAAAGATTTTCATGTGTATTCTTTGAAGTAATAAAAGTTACTCAGAATAAATTGAATTTCCTCTTGCCAGTTAAGCAATTATAATTGCTTAATTCTCCAGCTAAATGTGAGTTTTTATCCATTTCTAAATGTCTACTAAGATATTATTTAATAAGGCAGGCTCTTCATATTGAACGATATTGTCATCTTTTGGAGAATACTATATATTGAATTAGTCTCATTTTTTTAAAAGTAAATTATAAGGAGAAAACCTAAAGAGAAAGGAACTAGGTATATATGATTTCCTCTTATATAAAAAGCCACAAATTTCACAGTGGTGTAGTCATTTTAGAAACCCAAATGAAAACATTTAAACCTGTTATTTGTGACATTGCACTTGAATTTAATTGTATTTGTATGTGATTCTGGTTTGGGGATCTTTAGCAAGTGAGAAGACACTTTTTAATACCTGTTTTTTTTACCCTGAAAGTCAAAAATTAAACATTTAGCCTTTGCAGTAATCATTTACATGTTTTCTTGGTTAAGATTTCCTATAGACTGTGTATAAGCTTGTTTTATCGTAAACCTGCTTCAGTGCTGAAAAAAAGATTTGGGCTGATGTAGAAAATATAACTGTGGGGGGGGGCGGCACGCATTTGTGCTTGTGAAGATAAAAGACAAAGTCAAAATACCTACTATAAAATAGTGACATGGGAAGGTTGATTTTTCTTGTTGTTTTCAGTGTTCCCAAAAGATGGAGAAAAGGACCATAGTCTAGGCTTTTGTTTTCTTTTGTTTTTTAATTTGGGAACTGAAATGACATTTGAGTGTTCCTTCTTCCCCTATAACTTGCCTTCCAATGCATTTTAGTGACCTGAGCTTTCAGTTCTAGAATTTAAAGGCCCATGAGAAGTATGAATATTGTTCCCAATACACTATTATTTGACTGGTCTGACTGCTAAATTATTCTGGGGAACTACATTGTTTTCAGAATCACAGGACTAGATTTTATATTACATTGATTTTTATTTATTTTACATTAAAATAGACATTTTTAAATTCTTCAATGATATGTTGATAGAGATAATGAAGTAGATTCTTCTGAACATGCTTACTTCATATGTTCTCTAAACAATGTTAGGTTTCTCAGTCATAAAATAATTATATTAGCCCAGGCCAGTAAGGCTATTGATTGAGGAAACAGAGGGTTGGGTGGGCCGGGGGGAAGGAAGGGAGGGAGGGAGAGAGAGAGAGAGAGAGAGAGAGAGAGAGAGAGAGAGATATCGTCTCCTGCACAGGCCCCAACCAGGGCTAGGAATCCAACCAACGACCCTTCTGTGTGTGGGCTGACACTCAAACCATTGTGCAACACTGGCTGGGGTCATTATGAAGATTTTGAATTTAACATTTATATGTCATTGAGATGATCAAAAGTCCATTGAAATCAAACTAGAAATCCAAACATATTTAGGGCTGGTTATTGCTTAGAGACCATGAGATTTAACTCCTTTGTTTTACCAAATACACAATTGTATTCCAGATAATTTTAAGTGTTTTATCTAGAACTTTATAGCTTGTTAATGGCCACCACTAAGTATTGAAGCTTCCTCTCAGTCCTGTTTCAGTTAAGAAAAATTTGCTGTTATATTCTGACAATTTAATGTGTGTTGACTTTTTTTTTTTTTTTGGAATCAAGTCTCTTTTTTTAAGACATAGTGAATAGATTGGAATTTTTGGTACAACTTTGGAAATATTTTCATGGAATTCTTATGTTCATCATCACTGCACAGGCATAGCACCATATAAGGAAGAATCAGCCAAAGTTCTTTTCATGAATGTTAGGCTACATCATAATCAATAGAACATAACTGTAGTATAGTGATAGAGACTGTGCTGGTATTTTTTAGTATGTTTAAAGTGATGTAGTCAAATACTATGTGATGCTGGGTCTGCTCATTTTACCCTGTTAATGGAAGTGAAGCTAGTGCTGCCAGAGGATGGGCTTCCATGGGGTGGGAAGGTGAGACAACAGAAGTTGAACTTCTGACCTCTTCAGCCCTCACTCCAGAGCATCTTACATTTGCTAACCTGCTCACTTCTGTTTTTGGATGCCTGTTTTTAAAACTACTAATGCTTGTTCTTTGTGTTTGTTGCTTGTTTTGGCAGACAACTACCCCATCAGGTGCCTCTATCCTGTGGTCACTTTTTTTCACTCTAGTGTTCTTAGCTTCCACAAACTTGACATGTGGCTTGGCAACAATAGTGCAATGGAAAACTTGTCTAAGTGTCTGACCAGGATCTGATATGAAACCATAGGACTCTTCTTCTGTGTCCTGCTGTCCCCACTTGCAGTCTTAAAAATGAAAAACAGCACACAGTAGGCTGTTTTGCATGTAACTTCATTGCAAAATGGCACACAGTAGGCCCCACCTTACCTTCATCACTCCATGTTATCCCATTAAAACAAGGACATTGAAGATTTACAGAATTGTAGGGGGCTGTTCATCATTGCTGCCTATTGTGGCCCACATGCCCCTTGGGAGAAGCACCTTGGTTGTTTTATGTTGTTGTTGTTGTTTTCAGTTTATTCTAAACTTATATTTACTTGCTTGGAGCATGTAGGGTAGGGGAAGCTTATTCTAGGTAATGTCAATCAGGTCATAACACTGAAAATGGTGTTTCAAGACCAAAGCTAATGGAAATATCCTTGGTTTATATGACCACATTTCTCTGCTTTACTGTAGATACAAACTGGAATTAAGCAGATCATAGATTAAGCAGAAGAACTTAACCCACACATCAATGATGAGCTCACTTAGTTCAACTAGACTTGAGAGTTTCATCTGCTTTGCAGAAAGAAAGTTTTATTGGAGTTAGATTACTTAAACTAGTTTAACTTTAAAAAATTTGGCTCTTAAAAATATTTCAATTGTTGTACTGTTGATATTTGGCTTTGTTGACTAATGAGTTTGCCCACCACTGGTTTAGTCTCACAGGGAGTGGTCCTAAAACCACAATCAGACATCCACCACTACCACTGGCTCACAGCTGTCAACCCAGCTTGTGGCTGAGCAGAGCTCCCCCTGTGGGAGTGCACTGACCACCAGGGGGCAGCTCCTGCATGAGCACCTGCCCCCTGATGATTAGTGCTCATCATAGCAACAGGTTGTTCCTCGTGATTCCCCTGTTAGGGTCAATTTACATATTAACCTTTTATTATATTGGATTATAGCATTCATATCGTTTATAAAACTGTATTTTATTTCTGGGTTTTATTTAGCCTCTTATTCGTTAAAGCGACTTTAAGATTAGAGATTATGATTGTTTATACAACATCATAATATTATGCCCATATCTGTAGTTAAAAGCTTTTTATATTGGATTAATTATACATGTGATGTAACAAGTAAAAAGGAGACTAGCATGAAGTATAGGAGGAATGATAAATTGTGAACTTGCTTTGAAAGTATTAAAATAGACAAATGTTTGTTTTTAAAATGCTCAGTCACTAAGTTATTTCTTTTATCAGAAGTCTATTATGGTTTCTGTAGACTCATGTAACAAACTCTAAATACTTATGGCCACTGCTTTTGATTTTGTACCGTGGCTAACCACTTTCCTTTCTATTCCTAGGCAATCAGTTTTGTAATTCGTAGGAACCATTTGATCAGCACTACAACATCCCTTTCTTTCTCCCAGTCTGTAGGGGAAAAGTTGAAGAGTAGTAACTGTTAGTGAAGAAGTTGAAATGTTTTCTAAATTCTAAATCTAGTTCTCAAAATAGATTACAATTTTTGTTTTAAAATTAGAAATTCCCAGGGCATTAAGCATATTTGAATTTGAATCCTATGTAATAAAAGAGTGATGTGCAAATTCACCGTACCTTTGCTACACCCACAAGCTATGCCCCCCAGCCAATCAGGAGCAAGTATGCAAATTAACCCAACCAAGATGGCTGTGCCCACGGAGAAAGCAGGAGGCCTGGGTTTTCCCAGCAATGGAATAAGCCAACCTTTCCACCTGCTCTAGCCTGCCTTGGCCTCTGCAAAGTTTCAATAATAGAAGATAAATAAATCCCAACAAAAATGGCTGTGGCCATGGAGCAAGCAAGAGGCTTCACTCTGTTCAAGGCTATAAAGTTTCAATTATAGAAAATAAATTCCAGATACCAGGGCCTCTGCTTGGGTCCCCAGGGGGGCGTTACCAGCTTGCAAACCACCACAGGCCTCGCCCATGACCCAAAGGAACCCCCACTCTGATCCGGAACACTCTTCAGGGCAAACCAGACGACCCCTACCCATGCACCAGGCTTCTATCCTATCTAATAAAAGAATAATATGCAAAATGACCATCACTCCAACATACAAGATGACTGCCCCCATGTGGTCAAAGATGGTTGACCCTATGTGGACACAAGATGGCGATTAGGGGAGGGCAGTTGGGAGGGACCAGGCTTGCAAGGGAGGGCAGTTGGGGGTGAGCAAACCTGCAGGAGAGAGCATTAGGGGTGACCAGGCCTGCAGGGGAGGGCAGTTAGAGACAAACAGGCTAGCAGGAGAACAGTTAGGCATCAATCAGCCTGTCAAGGGAGTAGTTAGGGGGTGATCAGGCTGGCAGGCAGAAGTGGTTAGGGGCAATCAGGAAGGCAGACAGGCGAGCAGTTGGGAGCTAGTAGTCCTGGATTGTGAGAGGAATGTCTGACTGCCTGTTTAGGCCCGATCCTACCTGGATCCCTCGAAGGGTCCCAGATTGGAGAGGGTACAGGCTGGGCTGAGGGATACACACTTCCGTGCATGAATTTCATGCACTGGGCCTCTATTACTACAAAAAAACATAGTACATTAACCAAGAACTTCTGGGAATATTTATATGATTGCTCACTTGTTACTTTTGATCAAATCCTAACTAAGTTTACTGAAATCTGAACATGATCTTTTACTCCTAAAATTTCTGAAGATTAAATAGAGATTAGAGAATCAATTCACAAATTTGAATAAAGATTTCTTTCTTAATTTAAAGGAATTGCAAGTTTACCTAACTGGCTTGTTAAGATGCCAAGTAGCTTCTGTTAATTGGCCTTACCTGTGAATCCCAGGCAGAATCTGCTAGGAAAAGATTTTAAAAGAGGATAATGGCAACTACTAGAAATATTGAAAATGATTTACCTTTTAAATACACCTGTTCTTCATTACTTTTCCAGACAGGCTAGACAGATTTGATGTAAGTGTGAATCCAGAAAAGTAGCTTCAGAAGTCACCTGGGTCAGTCCAAAATCTTGGTTACTAGCCCACTCATCTGTGTTTTAACTTGAGTTGTGAGTACTCTTAAAAGCCTCCACATTGAACTGGATCCAGAGTGGTCTTGTGCAAATGAATGCCTGTAACTTCCTGATGCTTAACATGTTCCTAACATACTGGCTCGAATTACTTACATGCCAATGCTAATAAGCATCCTTCCTGTTTACTTACTACTTTAACTGTTCAAACTAGGAATGACCTTAACTTAACAAAAAATGCCACTTAATTATCTTGAATTCTTCAACACAGAGTATATCTCAAATTGAGATATAGAGAAGAAAGGTTCAGCTTAGAGCACAAATTTGTATATTTATTAGGTCTTGGGCAGCTTCTCAATATTTTGTCAGACAGTCTAAGAAACATTTTCTCTAATTTCTACTCAAAAGAAAATTTAATGATATCTGATCATTTAGAAAGTTTTAGCGCAAACAATGAAAACTGATGAAATAATAAAACTTCCCCACTTAGATAGGAAGGCCAATTATGTGTTTCTTTTCTTTTTTTTTAAAGAGATATTAGAGATGTCTCTAACTTCATTGCTGAGGCCCAGAGATGAGAAATAATGTCTTCAAAGTAACACTGCTATTTATGATAGCATCAGAACTAAAAGTCTGGGATGTGCTTTGTATACTTAACTTTTAAAAACCTTCCTTCACATTTTTATAGATAGATAAAATACCATTACCAAAAGTGTGTTCATACTCATTAAGATTCGTTTTGATACAATTGGCAGAAACCAATTAGTAAAATAATTTAGTAAAAAAGGAGGGGTGGAGGGTTAGGGGATAGAATTTAAAAAGCATTTGGAATAGTCCCCAGAATCCAAAGAAGATTTGAACAAATAGTTAAGTCTACGAAAAGGTAGGAATTGAGCCATTCCAAGACTTTCAGTACAATGAGCTTAAGTGGTCTCTCTTAAAAATGGTGTCATGACCACATCATTCCAGTGATTTCTGGTGTGGTTCCTTATTTTAAAATTTCAAGTGAGAGAGAGGCAGAGATGAAAGCCATTATATACACTGTTCACACAACCTTCATTGCCCTTCTGATTTACCTACCAGTCGAAATCCTATCCATTTTTCAGGTCCAACACAAATATTACTTTCTCTATCATAGTTCTTTGTGATCTCCAGCTAGACATAGTGCGTGTATGTGTGCGTGCATGTGTGTGTGTGTGTGTGTGTGTGTGTGTGATTTCCAGTATTCTATGTATGTCTTTATCTTATAGTTCTTATACACTAACAAATTCTACTTTATACTAGTACAGTAGAATCCCATACCCATATGAAAGGAACTATACTCAGTCAGTTAAACTCAAAGGTAGGGAATCATAAAATGATATTAATATACATTCTTATTCCTTAAACATTATATCTTAAAACTTATAAATCTACATTTAGTTACCGATGTTCATGTAGGTCATTGCTTTCAGTATAGTATGCTGATTGAGCATCTACTTTTTCTTATGAAAATTAAACCTACAATTGAGTTAGATTTTTAATTTTGGTTTCTTTAAAAAGGAGCAAGAACTTAGACACTGGGAAACAAATTGAATGCAGAATCTTTCTAGACTTGTTTCTTAGAAGCATCTCCTTTCCCCATACACATAATTAATGGGATTATGTAATATATAATCAGATTGCATAATTACTAATAGAGCAAAGCTAGCATAAGTGGATTCTAGCATAGTTGGAGCAGAAGTGTGTGTCTGCTGGAGATTAACCTGCCACCCACTAATGCACAGTAAGCTGTGGGCATCTGTCATATTTAAAAGAGGGGAGTTGAGAGTCTTGGTAATCTGAAAGTATGTTAGGTGGAGGTTTTTCAAAAATGCTTCTAGGGTATTATAATGATTTATATATCTATCTTATCATCCTACCAGACCAGCAGCTCTGAATATATGATCTCTAAACTGCTGGGAACAGGAGTCCCTAAAACCCTTTCAAGGGGTCTGTGAAATCAAAATTACTTTCATAATAATACTAAGGTGCTTATGTCTTTTTCACCCTGATTTTCTAAATATTTTTCAGTTTAGTGTCTAATATGGTAAATGAAAACTCATGGTCCTTAATACTTTTTAAGAATATGTGCCACAGGCCATTTGTGATTAGCTGTAATAGACTCTACTCCTTGAGGGCAGGAACCATGTTTCATTTATCTTTGCTATTCTTGATGTGTTTTTGCATTATTTTTTACTTGAAAGGCACTCAGTAAATATCTGATACATGTATGAGCAAAATAATGGATTATTTTTCAAGTATTTATGGACAATAAAGTAGTCTCAAGAAAGGGTTCCTATATTTAATAAATATGATCTATAATTAACAGCATTGGTGTTCAAATGCTTTAAGTAATTAAATATAATATTTAATACCTTTCCCCTAAAATCTTAAGCAATGTCTTGAGGAAGGAAAGACACATGGTTTAGTGGAAAGAATATGTTCCTGTGAAGCTTTAAGATATATGAAGGCTTTATACTTTGCTTAGTGAGCTGTATCATAAATAAATTGGCTTTTTAAATTTTATTTAAGAGAAGAAGGGAGAGAGAGGATAACAGTGAACAGAGATGTGATGTTAAGAGCAGCCAATTATTTTTTTTGTTTGTTTAAAAATGTAATATAACGATCATAAAACTACAGTTTTGGAAAGTGAATTTTATTGCTTTGTGCGAGTGACCCTGATTAAAGAATAATGATAAGAGTAGTGGCCATATTAAAATGGGCCAGGTGCTTTGGACATTTCTTACCCTTTCCAGTGTTATATGGAAAATACCCAAACTAGCAATTACTGTTCACGTGCAGTAGTAGATACTACTAAATTGGTGAGCATTCACAGGTGGTATTAGGTACCTCTTGTAGTATTCAACATTAATAAACACATGGATCTATATAAATAAATTTTTTTCAGGAACAGTATTCTAGATGTATTTTGTTTTTTAAAAAGTATTACTGCCCTGATTGGTGTTGCTCAGTGGTTAGTGTTGACCCACACACCAAAGGGTCTCTGATTTTATTCCCAGTCAAAGGCTTATCCCTACATGAGTTGCAGGTTTTACCCCTGTTGGAGAGCCTGTCTCTCTCACATTGATGTTTCTCTACCCTCCCTCCTTTCCACTCTCTCTAAAAATAAATGGAAAAAAATATCCGTGGGTGAAGAGTAACAAAAAAAAGAATTAATATGTATTTTAATAGTGTGCTTTTCTAATACATTTATATATATGTATATATATATATATACATACTTAATATATTTTTATTGATTTTTCACAGAGAGGAAGGGAAAGGGATAGAAAACCAGAAACATCGATGAGAGAGAGACATTGATCAGCCACCTCCTGCACGCCCCCTAATGGGGATGTGCCCGCAACCAATGTACATGCCCTTGACCGGAATCGAACCTGGGACCTTTCAGTCCCCAGGCTGGCGCTCTATCCACTGAGCCAAACCGGTTTTGGCAATACTTTATATATTGAAATTTCCCCAAATCTTGTTACTGTTAAGTTGGTTTTTTAGATAGAACTTTCAGCTCCAGTGAGAAGCAAATTCAAATATAAGATTTGTTTTTGTTTTAAGAAAATTGAAATTCTAATCTTATTAAATCTATTAATAGGAAATTTTTAGATATTAAAATAAAATAATGAATAAGATAATTAGGGGCTTATTATTTCCTTCCTGGCATACTTTGATATAAGGTAGGCATTTCTCATCATTGCTTTTTGTCATATGACGGGTTGTTCTTGAGATTTGTTGCGTATGTTACACTGATGGACTCTTGAACCACTGAATTACAGAGTGTGTTCACAGTTATTGTATATGGATTACAATAGGGAATCCCCAGGATTTTGAAGACAAAATTAAGAAAGGGCCTTCGGACTGAACTGTCTCAGGTTCGATTCCGGTCAAGGGCACGTTCCTTGGTTGCGGGCACATCCTCAGTAGGAGGTTTGCAGGAGGCAGCTGATTGAGTTTCTCTCTCATCAATGTTTCTAACTCTCTATCCCTGTCCCTTCCTCTCTGTAAAAACTCAATAAAATATATTTAAAAAAGAAAGAAAGAAAGGTCATCACCCTATGAGAGTTTTTCTAGTATAAATCTTGTTAAATGCAGTTCTGCCTGTACTTTGCAATTTGATCAGTTTATCTCCCCCCCCCCCCCAGGAAACTATGTTTTCTGAAGATAGTACTGTGTCTTAATCATCTTTGATTCCACAATGTCTAGATGGTGCCCTTCACATAGTAGGCATTTAGTTAATGTTAGAGTAGTGCATAAAGTCATTCACCCTGAAGAGCTGAATCATAAATGCATGGCTGATGAGCCAAAGGATTTCCTAATTCTCTTCTCAGAACTTGGGTGAATTCTCACAGAAATAGGACTGAGCCATAGCTTTTTCTAACTATAGTCATACATTTCCAGGCTGTAGCAAAGTTGGTACTTTCATGAGATAGTCATATATATTATCAAATAAGATACAGTATTTTAAGTGGCTTTACCACAAGGCTTAGTGCCTAGAAGGCACACAGTAGTGCTAACTTTTGTTTACTTTTTCTGTTCCTCTTGAATTTTATATGAGCCTCACCAAGAAAAATCTTTTTAATGGTAGGAAAAATTGCTCTTCTGTTTGGACAATTATTCATAGTACTTCAACATCTAGTTTGGACACACCCAAATAAATGATTCTGCTGGAAAGAGATGTCAGAGCAACTGATAGGCAGAACTGGTACACAGAATGACCTAGAAAATGGACCTGCCCAGTTTCACAATATTTTCTAGGTTGGCTGTTCAAGTCACTGTGTATTCTAGGATTTTTTTAACATATATATGGATGTAAAATTTAAAATTTTATGTCCTTTATTCTCTTGAGAAAGAGCTAAGTGCATAAAAGCTATTTTATTGGCAAGGAGTTGCAGCAGCCCAATAAACAAACTTGGCAGAAGCCTGTTTTTTTACTAGCCAAGAATAAAGTTTTTCTCTATTCTGACCTATGACTTTAGTATAAACTTTAAAATATTCATTTTGGAAAAAAAAAATAAACAAATAGAAGCAGAAACATAGATACAGAGAACAGACTGATAGTTAACAGGAAAATGGGGAGAGGAAGATGATGAAACATGTGAAGAGATTGGGAAATACAAATTGGTAGTTACAGAATAGTCACAGAGATGTAAATTACAGCATAGGGAGTATAATCAATAATAAAGTAAGAACTATGTATGAGGTCAGCTGGGTACTAGACTTACCAGGGATATCACTTCATGAATTATATAAATATCTAATCACTACTGTATACCTGACACTATTACAGAATAATACTGAATGTAAACTGTAATTTTAAAATATATTCATTTTGTTTCTTTGATTTTTCTTTGATTTTTATTATTACTGTGGGTAATGTGTCAGAATATAATATTAAATATGATAAATGTTAACTCTGATACATTTATTTTTTTTCTTTTCATTCAAGATAAGCTTTCATTGGAAGGAATAGTGGTACAAAGAGCAGAATGCCGACCTGCTGCAAGTGAAAACTACATGAGATTAAAGAGGTTGGTGTTTTTTAACTTTAAAATAATACCTGGTATTTCCTTTTAGGGATTGAAATGCATATGTCAGATTGCCTATTGACTGCAACTATGGTTATAATTGAAAGGGTTTTCAAAAGCTACTTGGTTTTAAAACCAAGTAAGAACAAACTTCCAGTTATAAAATAAGTCATAGGGAGGTAGTTTACAGCAGGTGACTACATTTAATAATACTACTTTATTGCATATTTGAAAGTTGCTAAGAGAGTAGATCTTAAAAATTCTCATCATAAGAAAAAATGTTTTGTAACTAATGTTAACTACACTTATTGTGGTGATCATTTTGCAATGTATATGATTATCAAGTCATTATGTTGAAAAACTAATACTACACCTAAAAATATGTTATATGTCATTTATACTTCAATTTTTAAAACCCCCAAGTAAGAGTTTCTTTGGCAAGGGAACTTTCAGAACATGGGTTGTTTATTTGTGGTATTTTAAGATACGTGTATTATAACATGGAATCAGACATTTTAAAACTTCTTTTTCTAGTTATCTATATAAATTTTGATTTTCCAAAGCTGTGTAATGATATCTTTGCACTATTTTATTTTCAAAGGTTATAATCTTGCCATAATATCTAAAATATTATACTGTATAAAGCAAGTATATTACTAAAATATTATCCTTTACTTTTGATCTGCAGAGAACATTTTATAAACTTTATTACTTTGTTTGAGCTTTGTTTCAGGGTCCTCACTTTCCCACTTTTGTGTGTGGCTAACATTTTGTAATATTTAATGATAATGATTACAAATTCTTTTTTTTTTTTTTTTGTATATTTTATTGTTTTTTTACAGAGAGGAAGGGAGAAGGATAGAGGGTCAGAAACATCGATGAGAGAGAGACATCGATCAGCTGCCTCCTGCACGCCCCACACCAGAGACTTGCCCGCAACCAAGGCACATGCCCTTGACTGGAATCGAACCTGGGACCTTTCAGTCCAACACTCTATCCACTGAGCCAAACTGGTTTCGGCTGATTACAAATTCTTGGTAATAGTTTATATTGAATGTATTTCAGCCCCATGTAGTTTAGAATCATAAATGTGTTTGTTTCATTACTTACTATATGAAACAAAAGAGACAAAATTCTGCCCTGTGGAGCTTCATTTTAGTAGACTTGTAACTACACAGAGCTGGTAGTTGAGAACACCTATTGATGTGATAGTGGCAGCCTCTCAGATTTTATTATTCTCATTTAGAGGCTGGTTGAGCTGGATCACCTCTAAATTGCACATCATCTTTTTAATTTTTTCTCCTTTCCTCAATTAGAGTTTATCTCTTGGGAATGAAAAAAAGGGACTGGCCGAGACCGGTTTGGCTCAGTGGATAGAGCGTTGGCCTGCGGACTGAAAGGTCCCGGGTTCGATTCCAGTGGGGGCATGTACCTTGCTTGCGGGCACATCTCCAGTGTGGGGCATGCAGGCGGCAGATCAATGTCTCTCTCTCATCGATGTTTCTGACTTTCTATTCCTCTCCCTTCCTCTCTGTAAAAAGTCAATAAAATATATATTTTTAAAAAAAGAGAGACTGGTTTTTCTGTCCTATAATTCCTCTAATTTAAATGTCTCCCCACAGCAAATAAAAATATGACAATCAAAATGAAGAAAAATTTATAACTTTGGAACTTAGGCAGAAGGTGTTTCTCTCTTTGTTTTTAGCCTGTAAATTTTTTTGAAGATTTACCTTCAAATAACTACCGAAATTGGAAAATGCAAAATCTGGTTATTCAGCTGCCAAGATTTTTTTTCTTAACAAAAAATAAGTTAAAAGTGACTTAGGAAATAATGGTGCTTCAGGAGATGATAAATCATCTGAGTTTCATGAAACAAATACCTACCATAAGTTTTGAAGAGGTAGAATTTTTTACCACGTGGGCAAAGACAGGAGTAAGAATATTCTACACAGAGAGATGAAACCACAAAGATTTGGGGAAAACAGTAAAGACTTGCTTATAGTTCTGCAAGCCTGGAATGCAGGATTTATTGTAGGCAGAATAAACAGAAGCTCCAGCCTAGAACTTTTCTCTGAACTCCAAACTTACACACCCCAAAGCCTGATTCATTATCCAATAGCTATTTTGAATATGTCAAAAATTGAACTTCCCATCTTTTCCCAAAAACCTGCTCCACCAGGTTTTTTCTCATTTGAGTTAACTCTGCCCCTCCCATTTTGTCAGTCGAGAACCTTGATCATATTCCTGACTCTTCTCTCACACCCCACATCTAATGTGTCAGAAAAATCTGATTAACACTACCTTTAAAATATTATACATCTGCAGTCTCACTGTTTTTCATCACCCACATGATCTGTCATTCTCACCTGGATCACTGCAATAGCCTCCTAGCCAAGTTCCTGCTTCCACCTTTGCCTCACTGTAGTCTGTTGTCAGCATAGTAGTCTGAGTAGTTCTTTTAAAATCTGTCAAATCATGCCATTCCTCTGCTCACCTGTCACTTGCTATAGTATTCAGAATAAAATTAAAGCCCTATGCAGTTGTCTGCAGGGTCCTACATGATCACCCTTTCATTCCTCCCCCTTCTTTCCACATTCATCTCCTAATCTATACTAATACAAGGGCAATATGCTAATTAGATCAGATAGACCAGACATCTTCCATTTGCCCAGTCCTCCTTCTAGACAAAGCCACGGTGGCAGGGACTGAGGCAGAGGTGGTTAGGGGCAATCAGGCTGGCAGGAGAGAGCAGTTGGGGGGTGGGGGAGCAATCAGGCTGACAGGAGAGGGCGGTTAGGGAAGATCAGGCAAGCAGGCAGTGAGCAGTTAGGAGTCAGCAGTCCTGAATTGTGAGAGGGATGTCTGACTGCTAGTTTAGGCCAATCCCACCAAAATCCTCCAAGGAGTCCTGGAGGGACTCATTGGGCTGAGGGACACATTCCCCTTCTGTGCACAAATTTTGTACACCAGGCTTATAGTAGTCCATAAGTACTATGGGCACACTTCTGTATTAAGGTCTTTGTTTTGGATGTGCTTTTCTGCTTATAATATATTTTTCCAGATTAACTGCATGGCTCAACTCCTTACTTTTTTCAAGTCTCTTTTCAGATTCTACTTTAATAAGGCCCACCCTGACCATGCTACTTCTTTCTATTCTTGTATTTTCTTCATAGAACATAACACTTTGGAATATCTGTACCGTATAACTTATATTTATTGCCATCCTTGCTCTAGTACAGTTTAAGTGTTTGAGGACAGAATTGTCAATTCAGTACTTGAGCTATCACACACTAGAGGTCCGGTGAACGAAACTCATGCACTTGTCCCTCAGTGCAGCTTGCACCCTCTCCAATCTGGGACCCCTCGAGGGATGTCCTACTGCCTGTTTAGGCCTGATCCTTAAAAGGCAGTAGGGCATCCCTCTCACAGTCCAGGACTGCTGGCTCCCAACTGTTCACTTGCCATTCTGCCTGATTGCCCCTAACTGCTTCTACCTGTCAGCCTGATAGATGCATAACTGCTCCCCTGCCAGCCCAATTGCCCCTGCCAACCTGGTCACCCTTAACTGCCCTCTCCTTCCGGCCCCATTGCCTCCAACTGCCCTCTCCTGCTCGCCCAATCATCCCTAACTGCCCTCCCTTGCCAGCCTGGTCGCCCCCAACTGTCACAACTGCCCTCCCTGCAGGTCATCTTGTGGCAACATGGGGGCCAACATCTTTGACCACATGGGGGTGGCCATCTTGTGTGTTGGACTGATGATCAATTTGCATATTACCTCTTTAATAGATAGGATATGCTCAAAGTTTTTCAGGGATGCCCTGACTACCTACTTCTTAAATGACATTTAAGTTTTTTTATAATCTGGCTCTAGTCTCACTTTCTGACTTCATTTTCAAATAATCTCCTTTACCTAGACATCAGATGGCTGTATCACACTAGAAGTTGTTATCCCAGATGTTCTAGGCACTTTTACATCTTATGCCTTTGTTACATGCTGTATATTCTACATAGGATGTCTATCTACCTTCTACCAAGATCCTTCTGAACCTTTAAAACCAAACCAGTTATCACTTAGGGAAATCTTCTCATAGCTTCTACTCTCCACTCCAGCTAGGATTTGCCAACCTCCTTTTCTACATCCCACATACTTATTTATTCTTTAATGGTTTATATAAATATCTGTTTTTTACCATTTACTTGAATGTAGTTGCATCTTCTACAAAATTATGAACTTCATAAAAATAGGGACTGAATTTTATTTTTCTTCTCACTCTTCCTCTTTTTTATATTCTCTGCACTTAGCATAGTGTGTTTTACATATTAAAACCCCCCCCCAAAAATTTGTTGGTTTGAAATGAGTTGAAATAGAAACTCCAGGTATAAAAATATAGGACTCAACAACACTCAGCTTTTTTAATTTTCTTACTCTGAATTGCACTTGAAACCTGGAGTTGATTTTTCAGTCTGTATACACATGTATGTATGCACACATGTGCATATGCATGCACATACATCTTGCTTTGAGAAGAGGAAATGATCATAAAAAAATTAAATCTGTTTCATCAACAATTAAGAATTTTTTAAAAAATATAGTGTTGAATAATCTTTCACATATTTATCAAAGACCTTTTCTTAAGTCAGTAAGGTTTTTTTTGTTACTCAGTGAGTTTTTTTCTGTATTGCATTTTAACAAATAGCAGTTGGTATCATAAATAGCTATATTAAAAAATATTTTATATCTATATATATTAAAGCCAAGCAACCAGAACACCAGAATGACTGGTCGCTATGGTACACTGTGGCCGGCCAGCCCTGTCCAGATCAGGAGTGGGGCTGGCTGGCCAACTGCCCTCGGCCCCTCCCCCCAGCCGGCCCTGCCCCCATCAACCCCTGGCCCCTTCCCACCACCGGCCTGGCCCAATCAGCTCACATGGGATAAGGGGTGGCCAAGACTCCATCCATGCACAAATTTGTGCACTGGGCCTCTAGTCTTATATAATAAAGAGGTAATATGCAAACTAACCCTTAAGCCCTTACAATATGGCTGCCTGTGACCAGGGCGTCAGAGCGGCTAATGAGGGATGGCAAATGACTGAACGAGCAGGCTGCATGGGGTAACCAGGCTGGATGAGGGGTTATGGAGGGATGATCAAATGATTGAACAAGCAGGCTGCGTCAGGAGACCAGGCCGGCGTGGGCTGGGGACAGTTAGGGACAATTGGACTGGCAAGGGGGGCAGTGAGGGGCGACCAAACGACTGAACATCAGGCTGCATGGGGCAA